>JAJIYU010000052.1:0-75908 GCA_030144865.1 Tinospora cordifolia | reverse complement strand
ATATAATAAAACCTAGAGCTTTGCCATGGGTTTCCTTGCATCCTCCCTACTAGGGATAGACAGAACAAGAAAATACAATGATGGTTGCATGGGTTATTATAATCACTATTTATGCATGTACAATTATCATCGAACATAAGAAAATAAGTACTATGATCAAGTATTTTTGGGTCAGTAAACAATTGAGATGAATGTACCTCTAGTAATGTTATGTATCCCACGACTTGTTGCAAGTGAAATCCCATAACTTATCTCAACAGGCAACACAAAATGATCCAACAAGTAATAACTTCCCTTATGCATACCCTTTTGCAGAACTAAAGATAAATATATTTTGTTCACCCTCATGCCACTATTGTGTGTTAAAAGTATGCAACCAAGGATGGCTGAAAGTTATGATCTTGTAGTATACTCGAACGAAATGTACTATGCAATTGTTGAAAGCGTCAAACTCCATCTTTTATACAACAAAGTAATCAAGCCTGTTGATCTCATTTTCTTATTAACTTTCATATGTGACTGCTCTATCACCCCATAGGTTCTTATGGGATAAAATTTCTTATAAAATTTCCTATTGATTGTTCATTCACAATCTTGTTCAGAATTAGAATGTCAAGCAAGTACACTAACACATCATTTATAGTATAATGACCTTTTTTATCGAATGAGAGGTGAAATAAATTGCTACCTCTCTAGAAAGGCTAGTATCAAACAATGTTTTGTACAAATCAACAAATGATAGATACTAATTTTTGTTATTATCTCCACGGCTCTCTCTTTCTCTCTCTCAATTTTACCTTGAGATTTTGGTACCTGTATACCTTTTACCCTTCTATGCAAATAAACATAGCATGAAAAGAATTGATCAAACTACTTTCAAATATAATCATATCCTCAATTTATGTTAACATAAAGTAACGACAATAGATTTGTACATGATTTTCCCAATACAATTCTTGCTTTTTTCTTCATGTATCAACTAGAGTGGGAGGGGAGAACGCTAGAGGTGGCGACTTCTATAACATAAAATGATATGATTTCTTGACAAGATTTCTCAAAACCACATTCCTACTGGATTTAATCCTTCAAACACCCATAATAATACAAAGAAATTAACGGCAAATGAATCAAAATGAGAATAGAGAATTGAGAGGAAGAGGTGCCCTTAAGTTTTGTTTTAGCGGGTGTTATACTTTTTTACTCTTTGTGATTTCACCATAAGTTCTAAAAAGAATTTGTACTAGTAAGCCAATATGCTCCTTTGCTTTCTTGTTCATTAATTTTTTTTGGGTCAAACTGAAAAATATATAATACGTAGGCACATGTAAATGGATGGACCCCTCCACTTTTGTTAAAAGATGCTTTCGCTATTCATGATATATAGAATCGCCTTTCATTTTTTTTCCCATTTTTTTTAATAAAGATTGTCTTATACTTCTCATGCATCAAGCCAATGTAATATATAGAAGAATTTAAAATAATTTTTGTTAAAGTAATGATATGAAAAAGTAGATCAGTAGTCTTGATATTAGGTTGTCGTCAACTTCACTGAATAAGAAAAAAAAAAAAAAAAGATGTCAACATTACTATCTTATCATATTGATATTTATTTTATTTTATTTTTTGTCACATTTCTTTTATCGTACCAAGAGATATATATGTTATTGCAATCTTTATATCGACTTAGAAATCCATGCAAATTATGGTTTTATTAAAGAGAGGGGGCACGAGCCTCATGTGGTTGGTTGCTCGTTTGACCACACTTTCTTTTCCTTTTTCTTTTCTTTATTTCCTTTTTTTTTTGGTTACATCACTTACCACTTTTGATATAAAATTATTAATTCCATTCTCACTTCTACAATTTTTTTTTTTTTTTTTTGTTTATAACGATTTGATATGAGATAATTTTAGATATGAGAATTATAAAGTTAAGTATTTATATATGAAAAAATTAAAAGAATATCTTTACTATTTTTATTCTCGGGTCCAAAATTAATCTCTTTTAAACAACCTTTTTTATATTGATTTATTCAATTTTTCTTTAATTACAGTTTGTTTTGAATAGTCGAACTTCAGAAGATCAACAATCTGAATACCAAACAATGCTGGAAGTTCTGAAAACAAATAAAAAAATGGAAAAAAAAACATTTAATTAAATAAATTGAAAAATAACTTTCTTACGTTTACCTTAAATTTTTTTTTTTTTTTAAAAAAGCAGGAAACTTAACTTGTTTACTATTTTATTGTCACATACCAATTTCGTTATCTCCATTGGACCCTATTCATATTTAGGCCTTTTTAAAAGACTGGGTTTTAAAAATTATGTAATTTCTCTACCTTTATATTATATTAGATTAATTTTTATATTATAAATATATGAAAGATAGATTAGATTAAAGTGAGAGAATGAATTAATATCGAGTTATACTTCAACAGATCAAAAGTGATAAAGTATACGATAAGAAATGAAAATTTAAATAAAGCAGTCTGTTATAAATAATTATATTGAATGTCTTTGTAATATTTAATATTTAGTATTTTATAACTTTTAAATCTCATAATGTCTAAATTAATAAGATTATTTAAATATTTTTAATTATACTTATTATGATTTATGCAACCTTTGTGCCAAAAAAATCTATATAAATGAATCTTGTATCTAATATAAATCATCAACAAATTAATATTTTTTTAATTCTTTCTTCTCTCTAATGTTTTTGAGTAATTATTCTTTATATTTTTAGATCTCTTATGATTCTCACGTACTTAGATTTATCGCATTTTTGTGTTTTATATATTCTTTTTAAAATAATTAATTTTTTTATTTGTAAAAGTAATCATTAATGGTCAACCTACTTTGTATGTATATATATATATTTAAAAGCCAACACTTTTTATTTTTCAATTTATGCCATTTTCTCTAATAAAAAACCTAGGCTCTACATTTATTAATTAAGTTGTGTGGCTGGACTTTGAAGCTAAAACAAAATGCTGAAGCACCAACTAAAAAAAGACCTAATGAGCTGACCTTGAGTGGGTTTCACGTAAGTACACCCACTAATCCAATATATATTTTATATGTCACTAATAAATTAATCAGTACTACTGGAAAGAGGGTTCATGCTCATGCATTTTTTAAGCTTTTTTGTATGAAAAAAATTAAAAGCAATCATCAACTGTATATTGCATTAATTAGGTTAGATGGAGGGCCATGAAATACAATTTTCTAGTTAGTGCAAATAAAATAAAATAAAATAAGAAAAATGAAGAAGAAAATAAAGCGAAAGATGATAAGTCACGGATTTGTGCCACGTCGATGGCACTAGCCACTCGAGCTGATGCTCGCAGCTCGTAACGTCGGCTGTTAGTGGTGATGCAACGGCTGGCATTAGCAACATTCGATGGGAGCTTCGGCCTCATGAAATTGTTGTGCCTTTCTCGTTGGTGGCCACCTTTGTCCCGTTATCTCCAAACGCTTCGTCAGATTCTCACTTAGAAGTTAGAAACGCCACATCCCTCCTCTTTTTTAATTTTACAAGATTGCCCTCACCCCCATTACACAACAATCTCTCTCTCTGTCTCTCTCTTTCTTTCAAGTGGCATGATAATAAATATGTCAAGTAACAAGGGTATAAACTTAAATCATCAAAGGGGCAAGGGTGGGATCACATTTGCGTTCAACAGTTCTAAAGAAAAGGGGTTGCTTTACACTTAAAGAGACACAAGTTTATGGACATTGTGTGGAAATGTGTCCATGTACATTTCAAGGTTTCAATTGCCTACTACAAATATAAATTAAGAGCAATGGAGAGATTGGGATGGAATGCAAAGATTGAGAGAGTATTAAGTGTCATATAACTTGAAGGGGAGGAAGAGATGGAATGGAGAAAGAGCTATTTAGATCTTACCTTGGTGCCATTAGGGTTGCTAATGTCCATTTCTTACCATGCCTGGTTATGGCATAAAGTAAGAACACAACCCCTTGCTACCATCATCGGAACTAACTCTTCTGGTCGACGACTATGGGTCGAAAGTATGATGAAGGTATGACAAGCACTCACTAATGTACTTTGTTTTTGATTTGATGTTAGTCTTAGAATCATATAAATGATTTTTAAAAAGCTTTTTGATTTTATGAAATGACACTCCATGAAATAAAGGGTGTAGTGTTAGTGTCATGAATAATACAAATGAAAGACTCCAAAAGCTCCTTATAATTATCAATACCAAGTTGTGTATTAAACAACTTCGTGTTGATTTGAGGGACTTAAGTGCATGAGTTTGCTTTAAGATGATACTAGGAGTCCCTCTGTAAGTAAATTCTCATACCTCAATTGCTTGATATTCTTGTATATAACTTGACTTAATAGAGATCTACCATGCAATTTCATTAAACATAACTATTTATCCAACTCCATCAATTTATTCATAATCATATAGAAGAAGCTTAACTCTAGTAGAGGACAAATGCCACTATATATTTATCTACACATATCAACATGTGCTTGATATGTGTAGACAACAATAAATGAAATATATATTGTAAAACTGTGAATTCAATTATAATAATATTAGTAAAATATTATTTAGAATCAAACCCTTTCTACAGCGAAGGTGACATACAACTTGTTACGTATACAGGATAACGATAAGAAGAACATATTGGCAGTGCAATCACTTCGTAATGCCATAATGGGCTCGACCTTAATGGCCACAACGTCGATCCTTCTCTGCACAGGCTTGGCAGCTGTGCTTAGCAGCACTTACAGCGTAAAGAAGCCTTTAAACGATTCAATTTATGGAGCACACGGGGAGTTCATGATGGCTCTAAAGTACGTTACACTTCTCCTCATCTTCCTCTTCTCGTTCCTGAGCCATTCTCTGTCAATTCGGTTCGTGAATCAGGTGAATTTTCTGATCAATTCTCCGCAAGACCCTGCGAATTTGATGAACGTGGTGAACCCAGAATACGTGTCAGAGTTACTAGAGAAAGGGTTCACTTTGAACACTGTGGGGAACAGAATTTTCTACGCAGCTCTTCCTCTGTTGCTTTGGATTTTTGGGCCTGTTCTTGTGTTCTTGTGCTCTGCCACTATGGTTCCTATTCTGTATAATCTGGATTTCAGGCATGGAAATGGTGGTAATTTGAAGCAGAGGAAGAATACTAATAAGATGGAGGAGGTGGATAACAATGACTTTGTTCAAGTGTGATGTGATGAGATATGATGTAAGAAAAAAAAAAGTTAAATATAATATTATTATGTTGGTGGCCGGCCACTTTTAATTTCAGAATTACTTTAAACATCTTGGGTACGGCATGTAAGTTATATTAAATTAGGAATAATGAATGTATCATGCATTATCATCATCATCACATGAGCATCTATGATCTATGTGCTTGCTTTCATTATTGTGTTTACCTGACTTGAAGGCTAAGTGACAACAACAGATTAATTGAAGCCATGACATGATGTTGATGACTCAGGAAGAAAGGTTTTGTGGTTCATTTAATATCATGTGCCTCTCCTGCCCGATAGTATCAAATTAATTAATTATTTTTGTGTTTTTCTTTGGTCCATGGATTCATGAATATTCAATTATTTAGAATTAGTAATTAAGATGGTAAATAATGAATCTTTAACAAAAATAAAAGAGATATTTAAAAAATAGATAAATAAATAATTTTAAAAATATGAATTTGAATAATTAAAAAATTTTTGGAAATTAATACAATCACCTATAATTTTTATTTAATTGTAAATAATTTATTTAAATTATGTGTATTATAAAAAGAAATATATTTTTGTGAATTATATATTATGAACAATTTAAATAATGTATTGATGGAATTATGAGTCTTATCCAGTATAGTTTAATAACTATGAAATATAATTTAATAGTTTAATGAATTGATGATGTTACATATACATCAAACTTTTGGGTTATTTTTTTATGACACATATTTATTAGTTTCATTGAATATTTTGTAGTATATTTGATATATAAAATATAACTATAACATTTCTTTATCAAAATTCCTTTGTTTGAGTGACAAGAAATATTTTTCAAAATTAGTTTGCATTGAATGGTCCATGTTGATTATAAAAAATAATAAAATAATTAACCACAAAAAATAATTATAATTCAAATAATAAGCTAAACACTAATTTTTAACAACTTATTACATTCAAATTATATTCAATTACCATTCTATTTTTTGTTTTATGCAAAATGTTAAAATTATTAATTTACTATAAAATAACTTATTTTAATTAAGTTATAATAAATTATATTGAAATTTTTAAATTTATTTTTATAAGATTTAAAAAACGTAATTAAAATTATTTTTTGTAATTTACACTCACTTTCTATAATTACTATTTTCAAAGCATAATTTTTTAATTTTAACAATTTTAAAATGAAAAAAAATTTGAAAAGTGATACTCCATTATTATATGATAAGATGTCGATGAGCTGAGAAAAATAAAAGAAAAAAAGAAAAGAGCTAACACATGCGTTAATCTTGATAATTGTGTCGGTGTGGGACCAGCATAACCCATCATATATTATTTGCCCACAAAAGGGTGCTTGGGTGCATTCAACAAATTTAAATAAAGTTACCATTCAATAAAAAACAATTGCGGAGATTAATTATTTTATTATTTTTTATAATCAACATGGACCATTCAATGCAAACTAACCATTGACAGTAATTTTTTTTTCTACCTTAAATATCTTTTAAAAATTTGTGTTAATTTTATTATTAATAAGGTTTAAATAATAAATTTATAAATAATTAATTTTCAATTTTTTTACATTCTACATTTTACACTTTTAAACAATTTTTCTAATTTATCTTATTTTTTTTATATTTTATTTTTAGTTATTTTATCAATTTTTTATAATTTGCAATTCTGTTTTAATAAAATTATTTTATTTGTATTATTTTTAGAAAAAAAATTATACAGAATTATTATTGAGATGTAATATATATGTATATAATGTATGAAAGTGAATTTCAATTTGTCACTTTCCGGGTAGTTGTTATTATTATTAAAAAAAATAATAACTACACTGGAGGTGTGACAAGTCGAGATGCGCGTACATGCATGATGCATGAGGCCAAACCTAGGTAGGAAAACTATGAAAGCTACTGCGCTCCAAAATTTGCAGAGTTCCACCTCGATGGATCTGACAAACGAACAGAAAACATTTCCTACCTCCAATCTTTAATTCCACTACTATACGATTCACACGACTCGAGAAAAAGTCTCTTTCTGCTTCCGCTAGTTTGTCAAAAGAGCCAAAAAGCTAAAACGAAATAAAGTACACATTTCTGACAAAGTTATTTCTTGAAATCGCAAGCGAGTGTGAACGCGAGGAGTGGCGAGATTTGTGCGCTTTCGCGTAGAAAATTTGTAATCGTCTTCGGATTGATCCGGCCTGATTGTACTAATATTTCTTCGACCAAGTTTTCTGTGATTGAAATCTCCGGTTGATTATCAAAATGGGAGGTTCGTCTTGGCCGTCTGAAACCGAGGTAATTCGTTTGTTCTCCTGGTTCTAGTTTAATGCGCGTTGTTTTCTTGATTGGTTGGTTATGGTTTAGTGAGTGTATTTGTACTTTCGCGGTTGATTGGGGATGATCTGCGGTGAAGTTGTAACAATTGCGATGCCGCTTCTAGTTTGACTTGCGGAGTTCGCCGTCATCGGCCGGTGGAATCTGAGATGGCATTTTTTTATGCGGAGGAATTTGTTGAGTATGATGTTCTTGCTTTGTGGATTTTGTCGCACTTCCAGCGTTTTTCTCAATCGTTTCAATCGTGATCCACTCTTATTTTTCTGTTGCTTGTCACTTGATTTTCATTGTTTATGATTCGGAACCTGGATTCCGGTAAAAAGTGAGTATATTACGGAAAAAAGGGGGTGTCTCAAAGGTCATATAATTGAGTATCAAGTGGGCCTATTGGAGTCCTACGTTGACACTTGTTGGCATTTCACTGAGTGCTTTTTCAATTTCTTTTTGCGCAATTGGAGAATTAAATGCTTGGTCTTAAATGTTTTCAAAAGACTAAAACTAAATCAATTGATTTATAATGATATTAATATCAAATGAATCATTGAAATGTCTAGATCTAGGTTCCAGATTCCAAACTTTTGCACTGTGAAGCTTAACACGTAGTAGGCAAATTATTTGAGAAGCGATGGGAGCAACACCAATTGAGTATAAAATGAAAGAGAAACCTATGAACGTGGTTTGAACTTATGCAACAAAGATTATTAGATGCAGCAATTAATAAGTGTTATGTGAACAATTCATGGTGATGACAGTGGCAGAGGAAGATTTAAAATGGTATGGATAATGATAATCGAGAAACATATATCCATTTTTAATATAAATGCCATCTTTGCATTTGATAAAGGAGAATGGAAGAAGTGGATCTAGGTGGCTGCCTGATGTAGTTGAGAAAAGCCTTTACCGAGTTGAATTGAGTTAAGTTGACTGTTATGAGTTCCGTAGGCATTTTTTATTTTTTATTTTTAATTGGGGTTCTTCTCTATGACACTTTAGTTTTCTTACTTTTTTTATTATTTTTTTAATATGGTAAAAATACTTCTTGACAATTTTTTTTTTTTTTTGGTTTTTTCTTAATGGTTGTTATGTTGTTGGCATTGCAGCTGAACGAACTCAAGAAGAAGGTGGCAAAAATGAGTGGCAGAAGTGCAAAAGAGGTTAGGATTGTTGTCTCTCCTTATAGGATATGTCCACTTGGAGCTCACATTGATCATCAGGTGAATATCATTCTTTTAATTGATTGTTCTACTGTTTATTTTGTTATAGTTGGATTTTGTCTGATAGTTATTGATTGTCAGAAAAAGTGTGAATAGTTTGATTATCTTAGTTGTTGTATTTTGGATGTATCTGGATATACTATAGTGGTATCTCATCATATGAAGTTATTTTGGACCCTTTTACATTTTATAATGAATACAAAACAAGTAGGAAAAGGAGGTAGTTAGATGCTTTTCTCCTGCCTCTTTTTTTCATTTAGCTTTTCTTCTTTGTTTGTTGACCATGATACTAAGGCATTAAAACTTTAACTAGCATCAGAGCTTTGACTTTGTGTGGTCTTGGATTTAAGTTCTTTTGTTGACATTTGCACATTTCCATTTTCATCTTCATTGTGTTTGTTCTTCCTTCTGTTTTTCGTTTCTTCTCAATTGATCATGTGTAGGATGGAGCTACATGTGAATGAGGTGTTTTTCACAGCTTGATATACATTATTGTTGATAGTTATAGCATTTAGGCTTGGTTGTTTCTTTTAGTGGATCCTATCATCAAGCTAGATGCTATGCAAGGGGAAGTATATGATGGTTCAAGTCATTATTCTTGGCACTTGTTAGTGAGACATATCTTACAATGATCCGTCCATTTACCTATGTTATCAGGGCTATGAGCAATTCATGCATGCATTATTTGTAGCTTTGTTAGGATGTTTTTATTTATCCTCGATGTGATCTCATGAATAATTGGCACTTTAATATCTTTATTTGAGTGTTGCGTTTCTGCATCATACAGGATACAAATTACAACATCTCTTCTTGGATATTTTTAAGCTTTCACTTGGACTTAAAAACTTTTCAAAAAGAGGAATGCTAGTGAAAGTTTTGCTTTTGCTGTCTAACTTTTACACTAAAAAATGTTTCTTTCTATCCCTAAAATGGGATTTTGGTTTTGCTATAGTAGTCAGAAATTAAAATCAAGATTCAAATTACTGAATTGCAAGGCTTAACAATTCAGTTCACACCAATTATTAGAATAAAGATCCTTGATCATTGTACTTTTGAATTGTAAGTAAAACATTCTGAATTGTTGGTGAATTGCTCCAAATTGCTAATTACCTAAAAGCACTAATTGTTTTACAACTTTTTGCTTACTTAATGTATACAAATATATGATTTGCATATGTCGTGTGAATCTTATAATTCCTTGTTTTGATCCCTGTTCTGTTCATCAACATTTTGATTTTTGATTATGACAATGACAACCATGATTTGATTTCACTTTGCTTATGATTGTGAAACTTCTATATTATTACATTTGACCTTAAGAACTTTTGGTATTTGAGTTGGATGTTGCACTCTTACTAGTTTATAAAGGACATCTATGACCATCTTGAAATTTTGTGGTAATGTAGTTTTTCCCCTTACGGTTTTTGTTCCAATTTTTCATTTTTTTTTCTTGAGTTTCTTTGGTCATGATAGTACACACTTCCAAGTATTTATTTATTCTCCCCTTTATGTGATTCCCTTCTTGTATAGCTTTTTGGTAGAATATATACAAAAAGGGAATGCCTATGGCCACATCTGTTCATCGTCATAAAGCTTTATCTTTATTTTATGGATTAGCCACATGAATCTACTTCTTCCACCTTGTTCTAACAGGGGAAAGTCTAGACGAACTCACACACAACTGCCTTCATCAATTTTTTCATTTTCTATATATTTTTTAAACCTTTTCCTTTCTTCTTCTCTGACATGTTCATGTTTTTGCATCTTATTGAATTCTTATTTACAGGGTGGGACTGTTTTGGCTATGACAATAAATAAGGGAATACTTTTGGGGTTTGTACCTTCTGGTCATCCACAGGTAGTGTGTGTGTGTGTGTGCTCTATTGGTAGATCAGAAAGACATTGGAATTGCAAATATGCATGTGTGTTTCATGCGATTTGTTTTTTTGAGGAATCATTTTTTATAATGCCGTTTAGCACAATGGTTGTTCTTGCTCCAATTTGAATCTAGAAACAAACCATCCACTTGGAGCTAAGGTTGTGCACATCATTCATTCCCTAAACCCTGACACGGTGGCATTCTCCATGCATTGTATATCCCTTTCCATATAATGCATCTGTGCAAAAAGAAAAATTGAAATACCTTTACATCCATTACCTAATTTTTTTATTATATATATATATATATATACATGTTCACTTTCTTGTCAAAAGAATATTTTGACATTGTACGTTCTTTATGGCTTCTATATGGTTTCTGCGGCTAATATGGAGACAATTTTGTTGTAGGTTCTACTCCAGTCAGGTCAATTTCAGGGTGAAGTAAGGTTTAGGTAATGGATACTCTTTTGTCATGTTTTAGTGTGATTGAGCTAGTATATGTTGATTGAAATCAAAACATTGTAGCGTAAATTTTAACAAAGTTTAGTTATCACTTGCCTTGGTTTTGTCAAATTATCCTCTTCAATACTTAGGATAATAGAACGTCAATGCAAGAAATCCAATCTATACATTTAATCTGTGTCATGGCCCTTACACATCATAGTCATCCTTCAATTTAGAGTCTTGACCTCACATTGGACAATGAATTTTAAAAGCAATATGGATTTGCCATAGTTAATATATAAAAAGACCTAATAAAAGTGAATTTCCATTTTTAAGTCCATGTGAAAATCATGCTGATGAAGTTATTTTTGACTACTTTTTTTTTTTTTTTTTTGGTCGGATCACGTAGGGTTGATGAAGTTCAATATCCAATTGGTTCCACTAAGTCAAACGGGAGTGCTCCATCTTCTAAACTTGGAGAAAATAATTGGGGAACCTATGCCAGAGGAGCAGTATATGCTCTACAAAGAGAACAAAAGCAACTTACCCAGGTTGTCATGGGTATACATTCATTGTTTTTCATTGTGTTTTTTGGACTAAGATCCTTGCTGATTTTTCTTGATCAAGTTCTGTTTTCTTTTGTTCTAGGGTATTATAGGACTCATCTGTGGTTCTGAGGGCCTTGATAGTTCAGGGCTTAGTTCTTCAGCTGCGGTGTGTGCTTTTTCTCCTTCATTTATTTGGTCTTAGCATGCTTTTTTGGACATTTGAAAACATGGAAAAAGTGTTTGGTTGGTGGAATTTGAAAAAAGATAGTTTTGCAAGATTTTACTATGAAAAAAACCCGAACACAATAAAATAGTCGTTTTCTAAAATTTTAATCTGGGATTGTATACATGTTTTGGAATCACAAATCAAGCACAACCTAAATGCCCTACTATATCAAATTCATCACCTGAAAAGTTGTTGTGTTCCCTCGAAGTAAATTAAATAATAAAATAGCCTATCTGTTATATATTTCCTTGATAGTTTTATGTGACAATAGGTAGTATTTGGGCTTATGCCCAAGTAATAATCCACCATGGAATACACTCATCATCCCAAGGCTAGGACCTGAAGACAGCAAGACATTCAATTGGTAGATAGGTGACTCGATCTTGGGATGTAAGTCCCATATTGCCTTTGCTCGCTTGACAGCCTGAGGCGACAGTGATGTCATTGGCCCTATGGGCAGTTTACTTGACATTTTTGATATAGGATAAAACAAAATAGAAAGAAATATTGAATGTGTGTGAATACAAGTCAAAAACACACATAGGTATAAGTGTTGCACTAATTTAATTCAAATCATTGTGTATTTTTTAAATTGTTGCATGTTTAATTCATTGTTGAAGATATTCTTGCTCGTCTTTTGTGTTTTTTTTCCCCTCTTATGTTTGGTGCATATGCTTTCATAATTTGACAGGCGGGAGTTGCTTATCTGCTGGCTCTAGAAAGTGCAAATGATTTGACTTTATCTCCCAATGCAAATATTGAACTTGATAGGTATTTTCATCTCCAAATAGATTTTATTGTTGTTTCTTTTTACAACAAGTATTTCATTCTTATCATTTAATTTTAGGTTTACATTCATGTTGAGATGGGGATTAGTACTTGATACTCAAATTAGTTTGTTCAACCCTACTAGAAGCATTAGATTGGGAAAACACATACAAACATTGATAAAGAGGTGAAAAGAAAATAAAAAGATATTTACTATTGGGCGATAACATTTGAGTTACAATGATCATTGTGATTGCTTGTGGCTCCCTCCACCAGCCACTAATAATGAAGCTTCCTCAACAAGCTTTGTAACAAAGTTTCATCCCCGAGCTACCTAATAATGCTTATAAGTTATAAATATACTTTATATTCACTATCTCAAGTTGTGGGGGGAGAGGAAGAGGAGGAGAAAAGGATGAAAGAAAAGAATAGGACTCCAATCCTCTCTACTTCTCCGATAGTGCTCTAAATCAAGAAAGAAGGTTGTAAGTTACTATTCATATTGAAGTTTTAACAGCCTGCCTATGGATATTCCCTCAAATTGAAAATTTCACTTTGTTAAATCTTTGTGTCTCGTGTTTTTCTAGTGTTGTTTTCCTCTTACTCTTTAGTTACATTGTACTACAAGTCATACTATTGGTATGAAAATCTCTCACAAGAAATTTTTAGTGTGTCATGGCTGTAGCTTTGTTTGATCTTCTATATCAACAGAAGTCTTTCTTGAGATAACTATTCACGAGTAGCACCATTCAAATATATGATACTATTCATGTATATAGTTCCATTTACAGGTACAGTATGAGTACAGTATGATTCACATAAAATTGTTGGAGCCGATACAGTATAATAGGCAAGTACATAGCTTGATATCTTCTAGCTCAACATATCTCGCCACTTAATTCACTTTTTTGGTGTTGGTCAAATTTTGCACCAACATTCACATTGCTTTTGGTGATTTAGATGAAGCCTTAGATAGATTTCCAATATATATATATATCTATATATGTAATATGTTTAGGGAAAAGTGTTGCAACTGCACACTTGATAAACTATATTATTATTTGAAGTAATAACCATTGTCAAATAATTGTATTGCGATAGTTTTGCATCCTGGGTTTGCTTTAGGTCTTTTTCTTTTTGAACTAGTGTTAATGAATTAGAAAACATATTTTTGAAGATGTTTCACAGTGTATATTATTTGTCAAGATGAAACTAAGTCTAGAACAAATGCTAAGCAGGAGGTTTGGAGAGAGGCTTTAGGATCTAAAGGTTTGAGATATTAGCACTAAGATTAAAGACTTAAATATAAATTTAGTGGTAATGATGAAGTTCAAAAGCTTCAAGATACGGGTGGATTCAAAATCTTTGGTATTTATGATCCATTATTCATCAACGTGTACAAATGGATAGGTGAGGATGCGAGCTTTAGAGTTAAAAGCCAGAAGGGTTAAGTGGTGAAATGCTTTAGGGGTTTTAGCATTGCCACACCCCACTGAAGTTGTAGGGAAAATTTTATAAAAAAGATGGTAAGCCTATCATGTTTAATTAAATAGAGTATTGGGAAGTAAGGAAGTAAAATGTTGACAAACTAAGTGTAACAAAAATGTTAATACTATTCTTTGGGAGTCTAACAAATAAATAGCCACTAGTTAGCTTCGACTTATCATCTCTTGCAAGTGGGTATTTGTATGTTAGATTAGCCTAGGAATTGGGCTAGTTTGTTATAGCTCTATTGCCTTTGTTGTTTTCTGGAACTTTGAGCGCTTTTGGTGCTCTATATTATGTTTGTGTGAGCCTTTTTATTAGTATTTGTTGTTATTTTGTTTCTACTCAAAAAAAGAAAAAAAAAAAAAGATTGATCTGTGTTAGGACGTAGGAGTAGCCTCAATGAAGATAAAATCAGTGTTGTCAAGGTGGTAAGGCGGTTTAAGACGGTAAGCCTCAATAAGGCAAGACAGGGCCTAGGCGAGGACTAGGCGGTCCTTAAAATAATTATTTAAAGATCCCTGAAGAATTATTTATTTATTTGTGGGTCCCTTACTCAATATCTATATATTTTTTCCTAAAAAATTGTTTAATACTTTTTATAATTTTATTTATTTGTATTTTACATTTAATTAATTAATGATATATAAATTATAAAATTATAAATAATGACATATTAGATAATACATTATGATAAAATCATGATCATCATAAGTTCACATACTTTATATTCATAACATTAAAAAAAGAAGAGCTAATTGCGCAAGAGAGAGAGATGTAAAGAGATAGAAAAGAGATGTAGATAGAGAGAGAAGAGAGACATAGAAAGATAGAGAGAAAGAGTAGAGAGAAAGAGTAGAGAGAGAGGAAGGGACGTAGAAAGACAGAGGGAGAGATGCAAATAGAGAGAGGCATAGCAAACGACGCTGGAAAGACGTTGAAAGAGAGCAGAGAGAGAGATGGAGAGAGCCAAGAGAAAGGGAGAGACAGGCACTGTGAGATAAAGTCATTAAAGTCGCTCACCGAAAAAGATGTCGGAGTTGCTCGTCGAAGAGTCGGAGATGATCGCCAAAGTCTTAGAGATGATCATTGGAGTTGGTTTGAGTCATTTGACTTTGAGAGGTTTGAAAACGGAGTTATTAGATTTGGGTTAAAATTAAAAAAAATAAATAATTAATTAAAAGCCCTCCTATTTTTTTAAATTTACAGAGAAGCCCTCCTAGCGCCTAGGCGGTGGCCTAGGCGTTGAGAGGGCCTGGACGCCTAGGCGGCGCCTAGGCGAGGCTTAGGCGACGCCTTGACAACACTGGATAAAATATAGAATTAGAAATGAGCACATTTGAAAAATGGCAGGTATAGCCTTTACTGGAGAGAAAATGACAGCAAACTAATTAAGGTGGTTTGCACTTGCACAAACAATGAAGAATTTTGGATGTGCCATTTAGGAAGATGATAGTATTAACATCTATGGAAGTTGTTGGGAAAATGTCACATCATATGTGATGTGACACTTTGAATTGGCATGTTTGGTGTCGATGAGGCATGCTGAACAGATTGTGTAGCTATGCATTTTGAAAATAATGAAATGATCTTTTGTATATTTTCACTACATATCTTCTTTCTTGTAAAAGATAGAAATATTTGATTAAATAGAAACTTTAGTTTAAGTAAAGTTTCTAATTTTTTTGGACAAGTTTTGAATTTAAGAAAGTCAGGTTTTCTGGACTCGTTTTTTGGTTAAGATAGAAACACTTGAAATCTACTATTTAGAAATTCAAATCATTTATGAAAATAAAATCAATACAAGATATTCTTGCTCACTCATAATTCACAAGAAACCATTGTAAATGGAAATTATACTAAATAGAATCCCTCTTCGAAATTCCTTCTTCCTAAACCCAATTGACAGGATTATTTTCTAGTTCAATGGAGTTTCTATATTCTATTCACGCAGCTGGTCAACCCAAAAATGAAGAAAAGTCTTTGGAAGAATTCAACCCTATTTGAAAATGTGAAAGATCTGCTCAACCTGTCATGCCCGATACTGTGTGCACACTCACGTCTAACAGTCAGCCCAAAAAAATTCTCTTTGTACATAAAGTCTTTAGCATCTATGTCTATAAAGTATAAATACAAAGGTGCCTAGAAGTTTCAATTATCACTCGGGGTGCGAAAGATCTGTTCATTCTCTAATTATAATACCTTGTATTTGAGCTGAATAGTTCAGCCTTCTTGATTCTGTTTTTTGAGTGATCATGAGGATTTGTAAGTGTGAAGTTGTAGTCTTTGAGTTAATACCTTGTCGTGAATACATCTTGATCCTTGTTACAAGGTGTTGGTGTAGGTCATTCGTCCTGCTGCAGCAATTGTAAATCTTTTGATCTAGGCTAGACTCTGCAGATGTAGGCATTTGGTTGAACTGTGTAAACAAGTCCCGTGTCATTTTTATTTAATGCTCTTCTTGTTTATTTACTACTGTACCTGATTATAAGTTATCCATCACTATTTCCTGTTCATTAATGGCTGATCTTTTTTGTACAATTCATGAGAAGAATTTTAACCGCTTTTAAATTTTATATAATTCACTAATGAATCATTGTCATAATGTTATTAGTTTTAAAATATCCTAATTTTCTGTTTCAGGCTAATTGAAAATGAGTACTTGAGTCTGAAAAATGGGATTTTGGACCAATCAGCTATACTTCTTTCGCATTCTGATTCTCTTACTTGCATGAACTGCAAGGTAATGCATTTTCATGATGATGGTTATTTAAATGTTTGCCAGTGTAGAACCTCCCTTCTTTATGAAGTTATAGTAACCTCATTTCAGTTGACAATTTTTATATTGACTAATATTTTTTTTTGGTTACTTTGTGCGAATCTGCCCGCTTGCTCTATAAGTTTATATTGCTTCTTTGCTTAGTAATCATCAGATGAATGTTTAGAATTCCTGATGCACATGATTTGTTTCTTTGGAGAACATATTAATAGGTTGTAAACTCCGCTAACATTTTTTTTTTTTTTCTGATGAGAACCCACTTATTCAGTTTAGCTGGGACTCTATTTGACAGTCCCTATATTTTATTTGATTCCAACCAATGCATAACACTTTTGCATCCAGAAGTACGTTCAATGTTTTTCCTTCATTCATTAAATCTGCGTTTCTCATAAATCTACTTTGTCCCTGCAGACAAAGGAACATCGCCTCATAAAATCACCAAGGTTGCAAACAAACCATGGAAATAAGGAAACAAAAGAGTACAAGATCTTAATAGCATTTTCAGGATTGAAGCAGGCTCTGACACAAAATGGTGGCTATAATCACCGAGTTTCAGAATGCCAAGGGGCTGCTAAAGTTCTGTTGGAGTAAGATTCCTTACACTTGTTACTCTGAATGTCCAAGTAAAAAGATGCAATTGTTCTTCCTGACTCATTTGTGCTGCAATTTGTTTAGTTTGATTTTTCTTAAAAGAAAAACACCATGCCAGTTTGTTGTGTCTGATTCAATCCTCCAAGTTTGGACGTTTTTCAGTGTAATTTTTGCATAGAAGTGGTAAAAGCAGAACATTTGTTGTATCAAACTAAATGAGCTCTTTATTACTAGTAGGTGCTATCCATTTAACTTTTTACTCTTCTAAAGAAGATTTATGCATGTGCTGGCCCCATGTTATTGGAAAAAAGCTTAGTTGAGTTGAGTTGGAGGTGTATACATGTGCTTACAACTGTTTGTATGTATCGACATAGATGCCAAGAATGTTTTCTCATATTGTACCTCAAGCATATGAGTTGTTTAAAGGTCTCAAGGCTTTGGCACAATAGTTGAGGCTGTTCTATTGTGATTGTCATGGGTTTTAATGAAGAAATAACCTTATTGAGATAAGATTGTGTACGTTGCCCTTTTCCAAAGCCTGTAACTGTGGAACCTCATACACTGGGCTTCCCCTTACAGACATAGTATAAAGAAGTCTTGTCTCCCATTTGAAGAACTGTAATTATTATTATTATTATTATTATTATTATTATTATTATTATTATTATTATTATTATTATTATTATTATTATTATTGATTCTAGTAATTTCAACCTTTTATGCTCAATGTAAAGTTTCTTACTCTTTTTTGTTTGCAGGGCTTCTGGTAATGGACAACTTGAGCCTCTTCTTTGCAATGGTAACTTGTATGAACCATTCTCCATCATACTTTTAAATCTTATCTTGATCTTCTTATGATGATTCCTGTTCATCTTTTTCCTTTGTTCTTGAAACAGTTAAGCAGGAAGCCTATGAAACATACAAGGTATACGTTTCTTTGTTTCTATGTCCTATTGTTAGAAATTGTGTGAAGGCTAAGATCTTGAGATTAAAGTTTTGGATTTGCTTGGTAGCCACTTGAGAACTAAGCTCTGGCTATTGATTTTATTAATGGGCCCTATCTTCAGTCAAGAATCACATAGATTTTGTGGCTTAATTTGTTGCTGTTGTATGCTTGTTTAGTAGAGTGGCTGTCCCTTTTGTTCGGGGAACCTAGTGTATTCTCTTTTACTTAACAGCTTGTACATTTATCTACCTAAATTGGAAATTAGGTATGAAGACCTAAAAGCATGGAATTTAGAATTTTATATGAGCACTCTAGGAACATTATTCATGGGATTGCACTCTAGAATAACTTTGATATATTTGTTTGTTCAATGTCTTGGGCTATCGCCCGGATATCTCATCTGGCATTTTGTAATATCTTTTACCTATTAATAATATAGTTTCAGTTTCAAAAAAAAAAATGTCTTGCGCTATCAAACCTATTGTACTTTCAAGTCCCCTTTTTGCAATTTGCAATTTTTGTCCTTTCACATTTAAAATGACATTGTTAGTGACCTTTTTCTTTACATTTTTAGATAGAAATAGAGAAGTAGGACACTTCTGTTCTACCAAAGGAAGACCCTTTTATTATGTTAAAGACAGAGACAAGAATATAATGATTTCTGTTTCCATTTTTTATCTACCTCATCATATGTGATATATCTAGATCAAATTCAATAAAGTACTAGGTTTTTCCCTTAAGTAGTTGGTGAATGCTTTATGTTCTTTATTTTGTACATGATGGAAGGACAGGGAAGTGTATATACCTGCATCCCTTGGATCATTCAGATTTGTTTGTATTGCACAAATGTAAATATCCAAGCAAACATTGTTTACGCTGGACAAAATGCATAAGCTGCTGCTTCTTTCTGTATTTTGTTACTGCAAATCATTAGTTGTGCTTGTACAATATATGGCTTTATGAACTTAAGGTATCATTTCAGTTAATACCAATTACTTGCACAATATATAATTGCATGGCTCGATCTTTTGGTTAGTGATCCATTAATTTATGACCAATTCCCCTCATTGAGCATCACACAGTAACACAGCCTAATTTATTAGTTCCACGTGAGGTGTATGACCATTTCTATGCCTTGTAAAAAGTAAAAATGTTGCATGATCCTCTTGATCATTAATAACCATTAGAATGTTTCCAAAAACAAAAACCAT
Source organism: Tinospora cordifolia (assembly GCA_030144865.1). Taxonomy (NCBI): domain Eukaryota; kingdom Viridiplantae; phylum Streptophyta; class Magnoliopsida; order Ranunculales; family Menispermaceae; genus Tinospora; species Tinospora cordifolia. Next base: position 56,236 of record JAJIYU010000052.1, on the reverse strand, counting down.
TAGAACCATGATTTTGAAGTTATTTTTTAATCATTTACAAATTTATAGTAGCTAACGCCTATTATATATGATAAATCAACATGAAGGAATTACACAATTCACTGGAATTTGTTCTAGAAAAGAAACTACTAAAATGGAAGGAGACCTCTTCTAATGATTTACATGAATTTATAATAGCTGATGCCTCTTTCACATGATTAACCAACATGAAAGAATTACAAAATCCATCCCTAGAACTTCTTCTGTATATGACCAATTACCCCTTGTGATGCAAGTTGAGATTGCGTACAATAAACCTAAAAGTAGTCCAATCCCTTCCCTGAACCCTGTGCACAAGGGGGAGCTTTGTCCGCCTGGATTCCTTTTTCATGGCCATTTACCTCCCCAAAAGCAGGTTCCCTGACTTTTTTTTCTTTCCTATTTTACTTTTTATTTGTGTATGTCTCTGTGTGTTTTGACATGTTTCTAAAAATCTTCTGAAAATTCCAAGATTTCAAAGAAACAATCATAAGTAATTAAATAGTGAATCATATTATTATGCCAAATCCTGTTACTTAGCAATGTCAAATATTTCACGAATTTCAAGCTGAACCAGAAGTCTTGATTATACTTAAAAATTCCTAATTTCATAAATGAATGTCAATGTGTTGAAGATTAAAAGCATCTTTTCCTGTTTTATCTAATTAACGATAGGAGGGCGGCAAATGATGTACCTTCCTTTATAATTCTCTGATCTTCCATTATGAATCTATTTTGTTTTAAAATTTGAGCAGTTAACAATAATAGTTGAATTCTTTTGTGAACACTGGTAGCGTTAAAACATTATGTTGTATTAACTTATTTATAAGCTTCTAATTTTCTATCTCTTGTAGGGAAAATTAAATTCTAATCATGCTAGAAGAGCAGAGCATTATTTTTCTGAAAATGCCCGGGTCACTGAAGGTATTTGGGATTCCTGGTTTTTCAATTTTTGCTAGTTGACTACTAGTCATCTATCTCTAGGGTTTATTTGCTGTATTTTTATGTTTTACTTGCTGACATCCACCTATACTAATTACATTTGAAATCACTGAAAAACTTCAGGGGTTGAAGCATGGATTGCTGGTGATTTCAAGCATTTTGGAAGGCTCATTTCTGCTTCCGGACTGAGTTCAATTGAAAACTATGAGTGTGGTAAGATATGTGTAGTTCTCTTGATTTCTTGTCCTAGGAAATGTTCAACTCTCAATTGAAAGAATTAGAATGGAAATATTACTAATTGAAGAAACATTGAAACTCAGTAACACAAATAGTGAATATGCACTTCATATTGTATCTTACAGTCTAATTTAAATGGTTAAATCCTGGTTCCAGAAAAAAGAAAAGAATAAAAAAATAATGGTTGCATGTTTCCTACTTCAGTATCATTTTTAATTTTGGCTGTTGCAAAATCTTATTGTTCCCAATGCTTAGGTTTGTTTCTCAGCAGGCTTTGTTCAAGCCTTAATGTTGAGATCATGCTGCCATTTTTCTGTTACTTGTCATTATACTCGAATGCCTCAGCTCATGCTGCAAAATTGACATTTTTCTTTTCCTTCCAACCCCCGTGTCCTTACTCATCCACACTTTCCTCTGAGAGTGGTGGGTCTGAACTTAACCTCGAAGGTTGCTTTCCATGGGTCAGGGTGTTGGGCCAACTGTTCAACCTCCATACCTTCCTTGGTCTTCTATGGAACTTCATGCTTTCATGAATGACTGGAAGTCAAATTAAAAAACCCATTTATTTCACTAATTGAGTATCCTTAGCACTACTGCACTTCTCTCAATCCGCATCTTTCTTGGGTTTCTGTAAAACCTGCGCATGAAATTGCCATTATAAAGTGAAACCAAATTATGTTCGTAGAGGAAATTAGATATATTCTTCTGCTCTGATCTATCAAATTCAGTCTCAAAACTTGAGAAAGTATTGCCTGTAGGAGTATGTAGCTATCGGAAGGGCCATTATCCTGAGATCAGTCAGTTTATAGAAATCACTGCTGCAGGGGCATAATGCCCTCATCTATCATCAATTTCTTTTTTATACCTATATATGATGAAACAGGCAAATTTCTGATATAAATGCAGGCTGTGAGCCATTGAAAGATTTATATGAAATTCTCTTGAGAACACCTGGAGTAGTTGGAGCACGGTTCAGTGGTGCTGGATTCCGAGGTTGCTGTTTTGCGTTTGTTGAAGCTGATCATGCAACCGAGGCTGCAACCTTTGTGAGGAATGAATATAAGAAAGTCCAACCAGAGCTGGCCAATCAGCTCAACAATGAGAATGCCGTACTTATATGCGAAGCAGGCGACCACGCTCGTATCCTCGTATGAGCCGACTCCAAACCGGTATTACACCCTCTTTCACCTTCATCGATTATAATTTTTTTTTATCAATTTCAATCCACATATTTCATTGATTCTTTGTGTTTTTTTTTTTTGACATCTCTTTTTCTACATGAAAAACGATTCTATTGTTTTCTAGTAGAGAGACCACTTTTGCATTTTTCGAGTTGTATAAAGTGTAATTCAAGTGCAGCAGCAGCAGCACTAAAATATATTTTTCCTACTATCTCCATATGTTATATTGTACTGTATGACGTTGAATGTCAACGTGGATGTAAGTTTCTGGTCCCTACGCTTCGTGATATGATTACATTAATAAATAGAATTATTACTAATCAAATTTAATTGGGTTGGAGTGGCCAAATTACCTGCAATTGTAACAAATTGAAATGCCAAGAGCCACAAGTTTGTACCTTTAATGATACTGCCGCTTTTTGCATTATTATTTTACAACTAAAGCATTGTCACTATATGTCTTTCTTGGAAGTATAATAAGTGGAGAAAAGAGGGTGGGAGTGGCAATCACTTCAAAATACAGTAAAAACCTGTAGAGAAATGCTTGGATGTATAATAATCCCTTCTTAGGAATTTCTTGAATCACAGTGATTATATAGCACTCCTTGACATTGATAATGATCTAACACTACTAAATGTGTCGAGTAATAATGATCTAACGCTATACAAATGTAAAGAAGAGAACTAGTTGAGAGAGAGAGAGAGAGAGAGAGAGAGAGAGAGAAGAAGAAGAAGAAGGAGAAGAAGAAGAAAACAGAAATAAAAAAGGAAGAAACAATTTACCTACGACACTGCGAAATTAATTGGATTAAATTAGCTAAAGAACAAAATGATACCAAGATTAATTCCATTAAAGGTCTTGTTGTTACTCATCTCTTCTTCCTTTCCTATCATTTCTAATTCTTGCTTTTCTTTTTATCTTTATTTTCTCTCTTCTCCCTAAGCAGAGGTATCCCCCACATAAAACAAATGCTTACGTGCACTTATTTTAAGTGATGACATCACTACAACCAAAATGCTTTAAAAAAAAAAGAAAAAGAAAGAAAGTTATGACATGGAGCAACCACCCCTTATACTAAAAGTTAGATCCCAACTATCGCCACTGAGCACAAGGCTTATAATTTCTTTCCATGTGTCCAGCAGTTACAAGCAATTTCATTTGGCATTTTGAAGGATTGATTAGGACCCGCATGCTGATCCCAAGCAATCTCAATTGACAGGTATATAAAAATTACAAATAACCTACTTCATTGTATTGACTCTGAAAGAAGTATGGTCCAAAAATTTTCTCGAATTTGATAATTGATTGACTAGCAGCACTACAAAATATGTATTAAATTTTGTTATTATGAAAATCTAAAAAATTAAATGAACAAATAACAGATAAGTCCAAAAAGCTAAAGTTCTCTTTAGGATGCTAATCCTAGGTTAAGCACCAACAAAACCTTGCAAGGTAGTAATGCATAACCTTACAAGGTAGTAATGCATGTCGCTTTTGCTTAGCACTTCCAAAAATAAAAAATAAAAGCAGAAAAGAGGCACAAATGCTGCTTCTTTAATATGATATCATATCCCACAAAGTATAATACACTTTTCTCCGGCACGTATCCCCAGCTCTTCTTTTTTAAGACTTTACTAAGATGGCTCCAAACTCTGCACGAAGCTTTTTGTTGCCTAAAATCTATTATCTTATTTGAACCTATAATTAATATAAAATATCAATAGAGCCTGTTGATGAACCTTTGGATCTCATATGCTGATGAGAGAGGCTACTTAAGTATCAGAAAGTACCTTTTGATGAACCTTTGGCATCACATTCTTGTATCTATCTATCTATCTACAGGTGTACATTAGTTAATGTGGGATTGGTAGTATTCTAAAGGTGATGAGATTGGTAGTCACTTCATCAACATTCTTCTGTCTTTGTAAGATTTCTATTAGCAGCCTTTTAGGAAATTTCACATCAAGTTTCTCATACAACTTCTACGATGATCTTCCTTTTTTGAGTTCGTTCAAAGTAAAAGCCAAGTGCCACATGGTGGGGAATTTATTCATTTGACCAACCAAAAAAAAAAAAAAAAAAAAAGACTAAAGAGTAGCTTTCAAACACCAAGATCAAATTAAGTACACATAGCTCATTCGTAGAAATTTCATCCACCAATCATTTACTTCTAAAATTCCCCAAAGAAGTTGGAAAAAAAAGGAGTAAATTAATTCTAACCAAAATATCCAAGCACCAATCTATGATGCCACGCTTTATGAGTTTTAGAATCGAAGTCTTTGATTAAACTTCCTCCGTCAATTTATAGTGCAATGTTTGTAATTGTTAGATAAAGAGATACATATCTCAAATATCTATTACTCTTTAATGATTGTGAATATTGTAATTGTACGATAATTTTAATAACTAAGTTAATATTTTTTATACATATAATAAGATAGAGAAGGGTTTCCAAAAGTCTTTGTAATTGACATTTTTACCACTACAAAAAGCAAAAAAACAAAAAACAAAAAATCAAAAGTGTTACTGTTTCAACGTTTTTAAAAAAGGTAAACAATTATAATTGTGATTGAAAGTTGAATTATAAGTTATGCTTTTAAAGTTTTTGTACCACCAGTCCTCTAGAAACTCTGGTTTGGTAAGATTGCATTCCCATGCACGCTCTGAGTCCAATTACATGTGTTGCATGCTTCCATTGATTCGACCATCTGACCAATAAGATAATCCCAAATATCTTTGAAAATCAAAAAACCAAAAACAAAACGGAAAAATATTGCCTAGTCTTTCTCTCCGATATTCTTCTTCCATCAAAATCTCTCGTTTTGGCTTTTCAAGTTTTGAAAAGTAGGCCGTATGTTCACCCATCTCATTACTATAATTGTTATTATTATATATTATTCAAAATTCTTTGTTATGATCATGAATTCATTAAAAAAACACTTCCCTCGTGCTTGAAAAGGATCCTTGTTGGTTAAAATGCCTTCACAGTTTCAGGTCTGCAGGACTAGTTCCATATTACATACATGTATCTAACCATGGGAATATATCTATATAACACCCCAACTATATGATCTGGTAAGCTTTTATCAAAACTCATTCTCCTCCCATTTAGGTATTACACATGGCGACCACTGCTTTCTTTCGCAAGAAACTACAACATCTTTGTAGCACTTCAACTTCAACTGTTCCTAGTAGTCTAGCTTCTCTAGGAACCTCTTTGTTTAGTCTTAAGGCATTTCTCTACCAAACCATAGTTTATAACATAAGCCCCTTTTGGATTCAGCTTTCTTATTTTATCTTCTTTTCCTTTCTGGGTTTTTTGGTTCTAACGCTTACAGAACCTAAAAATGGCTCTTTTAGGCCTAAGGGCATTGACGTGTTTTTCACGTCTGTGTCTGCAACAACAGTATCGAGCATGTCTACTGTTGAAATGGAGGTTTTCTCTGATGCCCAACTTGTGGTTTTAACCATTTTGATGTTTCTTGGAGGGGAAGTCTTTGTTTCCATGCTTGGGATTCATTTTCTGAGGTATTCAAAGACTAATACGAGGAACGATAGGATTAGTAATAATTTTATTAGTACTAGTTGTGTAGTCAATAAGAATGAAAATCTCGAAGACCCTGATAACTTCAAGTCTTTGAGTTCTAGGAACTTTGCTCCTCCGCAGTTAGAAATGGGCCACTTGGAATCTGTAAAAGTGGAATTTGTAAACAAGAAACCGGATCAGCTAGTGATCGTGAACACGAACGAAACAAATGATGACCCACTAGATAACGAGGATTTGAAGTATAATTCATTAAGGTACTTATTTTATGTGGTCCTGGGTTATCTCATAGGGGTGCTTCTATTTGGGTCTACTTTGGTCGCAGTGTACATAGATCTTGTTCCAAGTGCAAGTCAAGTACTTAAAACCAAGGGACTAAAGCTAAGAACATTTAGCGCGTTCTCCGTTGTGTCTACGTTCACAAATTGTGGTTTCATTCCAACAAATGAAAACATGATTGTGTTCAAGAAGAACTCTTTTCTTCTGCTACTTCTTTTTGCTCAAGTCCTCCTTGGAAACACCTTGTACCCTTCATGCTTGAGGCTTTTAATATGGGCGCTGGGGAAATTTACAAAGAGAGTTGAATTAAGTTACATGTTGAAGCATACAGAAGAAATGGAGTATTCTCATTTTCTTCCTAAGCTTAATTCTTTATGTTTGTTCTTCACTGTATTTGGGTTCTTGCTGGTGCAACTCATCCTTTTTTGCTCAATGGAGTGGAATAACGCAGAAGCACTAGGTGGGCTGAGTCCATTTCAGAAATTGGTGGGAGCATTGTTTCAAGTTGTGAACTCAAGGCACGCAGGTGAAACAATTGTTGATTTATCAACCCTCTCCCCGGCCATACTGGTGCTCTTCGTCCTAATGATGTTCGTTCTCTCTCTCTCTCTCTCTCTCTCTCTCTCTCTCTCTCTCTCTCTCTCTCTCTCTCTCTCTCTCTCTCTCTCTCTCTTTGTAAGGCTGATGTATTATTTTAAAGAGTTATAGCGTTTAGGTCTAACGGTATCACTTAACTATGATTCTATTAGAAAGAAATTAAAATATTTTCAGTAATCAGTTTGTTTTATTTTATTTTATTTTTTACTTCTAAGTTTTTAAACAGGTACAGTATATATGATGAGAATATATCATTCTACAAGAAAGAAAAGAATTAAAACTTTCAGTATTGTATGCTTACTTTAATTTGTTATTTGTTAGGCATGAATAATTAATATATATATATATATATATATATGTATATGTGACGAGAATATAGTTCTCCCCCATGATATATATGAACCTATTACTCTATTATTGAGAATCTAACTCCTCACATGGAATAAACATCCCTTTTACAGTGAAAAATTCATCCAGTTTATGATAAACCTTTTTTTTTTCTAAGGAAAACTGGATAGTTTACAATAAACCCTTTTTTCTATTAAAAGTACCTTTAAAAGTTTATGTTAAATTAATTATGAATAAAAAATAATAATATTATTAATAAGTTTAAAACCATATTTTATAAGTAGCTAATTTTTAGTTTTTTTCTCGATGTCCTACATTTTAAGCCTCTTAAGCAGATTCTTAATTTATTATTGTAACTTCTAACTTTTACTTTTAATTATTTTTATTAACTTTTAAAAATAATGTTAGTAATTTAATGTATCAAAAGATATAATACATTTATATAACCTTTAAACATTTTTGGAAAAATATTTCTTGCAATACACGTAGAGAAACACTGGTGTGTGTGTGTCTATATATATATATATATATATATATATATAGTTTATTATCTTGGATAGATACTTTTTTTAATATTTCAGTAGTTAACAAATTTCAGGGACGTACTATTCATATGAGGTCAGAGATTTTCTCCAAGGATAATTGTCAAAACTTTAAGGAAGAATATATAAATTAATATGAATTATTGTGATGTATGGGCTAGACAGTTGCCTATTACTTAAGCGATTCAATTATTTAGTTCTACATGTACCAACTAAAAAATATGCAATTATTTCACATAATTATCTATTAAACAATCAATTAATATTAATCATGTCAATCATTCACATAAAAAAAATACTTAACCAAGTCAATAATATTCTTCCGTTCCAAAAAAAAAGTCAAGAATATTATAGTTAAGTCAAAGTTGATCAAGAATATTAATTAAACCCAAGAAATGATTCAAGCATATATTAATATTTATTTATTTATTTATTTGCAGGTATCTACCTCCTTATACTTCCTTTCTACCCATCAAAGAAAACAAGAAGTTAATAACCAGCCTAGAAAAGAAAAAAAAGACGAGACAATTACATCTTCTGCAGAAACTATTATTTTCACAGCTTTCCTATCTGACCATCTTCGTAGTTCTTATTTGCATCACGGAAAGGAGCAAAATGAAGGAAGATCCTGTCAACTTCTCCGTGTTGAATGTCGTAGTCGAATTGATCAGGTACTTCTTTTCTATTAAAAATACCTTTTTTGTCCTAGATTATTAATCAAAGGAATTAAAATCATTTTATAATAATTTTATAAAACTATTAAATACACTAATAAGATTATAATGCATCGAGCCATCCACTAACATAATGAAGATGTAAATTAAAAAAAATCTCATATAAACTTTATTTTAAATAATAAATGTTACAACATATAATATAGTGTGTATTTTAGAGTATTAAATAAAAAAAAAGGTGATATACACTTTAAGATATGTGTCCTTTTATTTAAGAAGTTGTTTGGTATATGAGATTAGATGGGATACATAGAATTAAAAATTATTCTATTCCCACATTTGGCTGATGGGATTAAAAATGATCCTAAGTCTCAACCATTATAAAATAAAGTAATCTTATTTTGTTCAATTTATTAATATTCTATCATGTTCTATCCTATAAAAATAATTTTACCATATTCTACACATCAAACGCATTTTAATAGCAATAAACGTATATCATAAAATTTGATATTTAAAATGAGGATTATTTAACATTGTTGAATTCATATAGGAAGGAACTTACTTTATATATGTAATGAGTTTTTCACCAAATGTATATATTCGATATATAATAATCTTTTTTTCAAAAAAAAAAATAACGGGTATTGCTATATATATATATATGTGTGTGTATGGTTGGGCTTGGAGCACCTAATAGTGCTGGGAAGCGTGCACCGTCCAACACTAAAATGCATGTTGAATGGCCTTGGTGTTTCCCTCACGTACCATAGAGTTGCAGTCAGCAATATCACAAATTCCCTTCTTTTCTTTTCCTTTTTTTGTCTTTTTTTTATTTTTTTGGTTCAAGTACATAATAATTCTCCTCATAGACATTATAGAGTTTCTCCTTGCGTATGTATCAATAATCAATTAGAATTTTAATCAGTGCAAGCTGCGTGTCATCCAATATCAAAAACTATATATATATATATATATATATAATGTTATTGTTAATTATATGAATTAATTTGAAATTATTTGTATTGTTGTAGTGCTTACGGAAATGTGGGATTCACGACCGGCTATAGCTGCAAGCGTCGATTGATTCATGATAGCAATTGCAAGGACACATGGTATGGATTTTCAGGAAGATGGAGTAATAAGGGAAAGCTCATCTTGATAATGGTTATGTTCTTTGGAAGACTTAAGAAATTCAGCATGGGAGGAGGCAAATCCTGGAAACTCTCTTAATTAACTAATTTAATACTGAAACTACGTACTCTACCCACCTAACCTTATGCACTAAACCTCACGTATTAACCCTCCTTACTATAATAACATTAAAGGAAGTCTATATATATATTATTATTATTATTATTATCTATAAATGTTATTAATTCCTAGCTAGATCCCAGTTACATGGGAAAGTTATGCACTTTTAATTATGTGTATATAAATAATTAATGGTCAGTATCAAAAAAGACTAATGGTAATAAGCATCAACTTATGAGACTAATCAATATATATATATATATGGCCGGTCGAGTCAATTTTAATGAAGAGATTCCGCATTATTGAGCAGGCCGACCAATAAATCAATATTATCTTTTTTGAGGAACAAACTGCTGAATATAAGATATATAGTATATATTAATAAGTTAATGTGAACAAAAAAAAATGATAAGAAAAGAAAGATGAGTATTGAGATTGACAAGCAAAATGATTAACCATATAATAAGCTTTTAATGAATCCAATGACATGCAATGGTGAGGAAGATGCTGGCCCTTTTTTTTTTTTTTTTTTTTTTTTTTTTTTGCTAGAAAGAATCAAAGAATCATTGGGAGAAGAAAAATACGTGGGTGAGCATAGTTTTATTGGCACTTTTGAGAATAATATATCTCACATCAAATAAGAGATTGATTCATATCTTTTACTAATTATTCTTCTTTAGGGATAGCTTTGTATATTAGTGTTAATTTGTACATATCTATTCAAGATTGACATTCATAATTAAATTTTTATGTAATAGCTGTAATTTTAAATAATATTAGAAAGATGTTTAATCAAGAAGTACTCTTAGGTTTTAAACTCAAAAAAAAAATATTTATTTATTTATTCAAAAATTAAGTTTATATGTTATTATGCGGATGAGAGAGAGCATTAATGTTTATTTATTCATGATTAATGCACATAATTAGATTATTATTTAACAATTATAACTTTTTAATTAAGTTTTAACACTAACATTTTCTCCATTACATATAAAGAAAATAACATTGAAAGATGGATAGCCGAGTTCATATAAAACTTAATTATATTGAGAATGCATTAGGTAAGAGTTTGAATCCTACCCCGCCATCTATATTCCTCTTGTGTCAATATTTTTATATCCATAAAGGAATTAGTAGGTGACTTATATTCATATTTATAGAGGATGATGTAGGTATTAAAAACTGATTCAAAGGCACATTATACAAAATTAAAAATAGATGAAAAAAACACAGAAAGAGCGACTGATCAGCATAGAATTAATGCCATGCCTGTGTAGTGGAAGTCAAAATGCGAGAGAACAAGCACCTTTGAAAGGCTTAAAACTTTATAAGAATATTGTTAATTAAATCCCTATGCCCTAAACTAAATTCATTGGCCCTTTTGCCCTAAATCTTATAGGACTTTCAAAAAAGTAGTTATATGATTCATATTCTAGGCTTCAATCATGCACCCCTTTGCATCTCAAATAGAATATTAATGAAACTCCAAAAAGGCAACATGGACTAGACGAGTGTAGCTAAGATGGGCAGGGCACTTGGAAAATGTGGGTTATATACCCAAAGATATGCGTATCTGATATGAGTGAATATTTGAATAGCATACATTATTAATTTTTTTTAGCAATTAATTACATAGCAAACGCATCAGATTGTATTTCGGAGATATCAGACTGGCTTTTCCTTTTGGAGGTGAGATAGTAACAGAAGTAGAACGTAAAGCCTTGCAATCCTAAACCTAGCTGTTCTTTTATTAACTACGTACTAACTCATGTTACTGCGTGATGTGAGCTCTTCTACAACTACAAGAGGGTTGCAAAAACTAAGAACAAAGCAATAAAACTTTTTTTTTTTTTTTTTTTTTGAGCATGGCGTTGACCCAATTTTGAGAAATATGAACAAGAGTTATAGAAGTTAGAATTAAGAATTCTCGTTGAAAGATAAGTCTGAATAGTAAATCCAAATTATATCTGAATACTAGTAAATTTCAGATATCTAAATAAATTTTTAAGCAAATCCAATATATCTAATTATAATTTTGTCCTTTGGGCAAGTTTTTCACATTACTAATCATCTTTGCTCTAGCTTGTTGTTATGCCTTCATGATTATGTATAAATAGTATTCCTATGATCACCATTGTCCTTACCATTTTGTTCTCTTTGTTGAGTCGCATCAATTGGCTATAACAAAAATTATTCAGGACTACATCACTATATACACATTCTGACTATCTTAGATCAATGAATAATTTATGTTTATTTCAAAATTACATGAATTTTTTAAGACTATACTACTCTTTTACCCATGAACACATCTATAAGAGACAGCATAAGAAGATTTTTATATCAAGTAAAAATAACAAAAAATGAAATGAAATAAAATTTTGGTATATCTCATTTAAAGGTTTTCAAGGGAAGAATAATATTGCTTTCACTTAAAAAAAAAAAAAGTTAACTAAAATGTTTCTCATTGATAAATCAGGTAGTTGGTTATATGTAGTTTTTGTTGGAGAATCTACCATTAATTTCGTAGTTGATATATGCTTACGTCTGAATATATTTCTCTTCTTTAGGACTCCATAAATCTTACTTTAAAGGAGACATTAAGTCAGATAACATCAGATTTAATTCAAATTTGCATGCAACTGGTACTGTAAGTATAGATACTTTGAAACTTACAAGAGAAAAATGAATTTAGGTATTAATTTATCCTTAATTTAAAATTAAGTAATATTTTGTAAATTTTATTTTAAATATTAAATAATATATACTTATTGAATGATGAACATGTATCTTAATATGTATATTACTTTCTTATATAAATATGCATTACATCATGTATTATAGTATTCATCGTTTAAAATAAGGTTTATATAATTTTTTAAATTTAAAAGGCTTTGAAGAATTATTAAATTACTTAGCAATCCATTAAAGCTACTTCAACTTGAAAACGAATAAAGCAGCATTCAATATACACTAAAGTAAATTATCTTTTTGTAAGGATAAGCATTTATGCAATGATTCCAAATGAAGTGGCTAGAAATGGGCCAATGTATCAAATTAGTCAGAGGGAAACAACTAAAGAAGAAAAAAAAGCATTAATCATTTAATCAGTGTACTGATTCCAAGTCACTTCATGCCCCATGTAGTACGTACTACATGGGGGCAGTAGTGACTGGGAATCATCCACTTACAACCACCAATCCACTATATATATGTGAGAGAATTCCAACACAATTCAACAATAAATAAAAAGGGTGTTAGTGACAATCCCACACCAATGTGATCAATAACTTATGACAAACAATCAAAATTCTAGAGTTCGATTGATTGCATTTTTTGGTTTCAACCACATATCCGTCATTATCATCTGCATTTTGAACACTATAGAAGTTGTTTCGCAGAGGATAATCATGGACATAAAATGAGAATTATAAAAATTTACATGTAATTTTATTTAAAAATCTTTATGATTATCATTCATATGTCTAGTATTACTCCTTATCAGTCCAGCTCTTAGAACTATAACTCAACTCTTTAACTTTTATCAATTTAAAATTAAAATAAATCTAATTTTCAACATCATATTCGTATCGCCTTTTTTATTCAATAGTGTAAATAGAAACTATTATGTATTCAAATTAAAGTTTATATTGCATTTTCCTTCTAGGTAACAAAATAATGCTTGCTTAGGAAGTCAAGTGTATGAATCAAGTAGTTACTGCCCACATATTTATAGATGTGTGATGACTTCAGAGAGAGCCCCACCAAGGCATTGATATAGCTACCAGAAATTCCTTGAAGAATCCAATTCCTCTGGTTAGGCATATATATTTTCTCATAAGTGGGGAAATCATTATTCTCAAGTTGAATTCCAACATTTGTATGAGATAGAAAAATGCTTTTGCAATAACATATATATATATATACACTCAAAACTAATCTCACATTAATGTGGGGTTGAGTGAGTACATCTTCAATTCAGTGCTATTTGCCTATTACAAAATGAAGTGGGTTGTTATTTTTTTATTAAAAAAATGAGCAGTTAAAATATAACGTAACTAATATAAATTTAGAAAACATAAATGGTATTAGAAATGATGTAAATAGATCATTACTATTTACTGTTGAATTTACTCCAAAATAGCCTAAAAATGATAAATTTTGATGGTGTAAGTAATTTTCTTTCTTTTTTTTTCTTTTTGGTTTTTTTTTATGATGGGGTGATATGACACTGTCATTTCAACCTGGATATAATTATTAGATATATCTCTTGGGTAGATTTGACATGAATTTTTTATTTTTCTTTTTTGGTGGAAAATATCGGTGCTTAGTAAGTTACTGATCATGCTGCATGTCTTACTGTTTGATTAAGATATAGAAAGAAACTGACGCATGTAGAGGAATAGTTTTCAACCTGTAACAGTGATATGTTTGTTTGTTATAATCCAATCTATGAAAGGCAAATAGGCTTGTCCAAGATGACTAAGTTATGGGACATTAACCCCGAACTTATTCTGCACGCCAAGCAGCAAGCTTCCCCATGTAGGAGTTCTTGTCCATCAAAATATTGCAATTGCATCACTCGATTTAGTTTTTTATTTTTTTTTTAAGTAAAAATTTTAAAATAATTGTTTCAATAGATATTATAAATCTCGAAGTTCGCATCTGTTTATCTAATATATATATATCAAAAGTATTTGTATCACAAAATAAATGAACATTAGACAAAAAATAATAATAATAATTCTCATAATTGTTTAATAAATATGAAAATTTTTGACAAAAATTAATCATAGGTAGCTAGTTTTTAACTTAATAGAAAATTTTTTTTTCTAGTAACAAAATTTTATTTTCTCGGTCCTTAAGCTAACCAAATTTTAGTAAGAAAATAAATGGGCCTAAAGTTTCTTTTTAAAATATTGTCTCACCACTTTTGCTAACCTGAGAAAATAAAATCTGCTCTAAATAACCCAAATTTTGAAAACATTTTTATTTTTTTTTTACCCACTAAACACACCTAAGAGCTCCTCCACCAAGGAAAACAAACATATACTACCCATGTATTTTGGTTTGAGGTCAAATTAGCTTTGGGCTGTTTCAAGTTTCAACATGTGGACATGGCATAACTTTACAAGCCAAATGTTTTTCCCACTGAAATAGGGCCAACCGATCTCCACTATACCAAAAAACTGTACAAAACCTTTACAAAGGCCCTCCATGGGGTAACAAAACAAAAGAGCACATAAGTATCTTACAATTGTCTTGGCAGGGGATCTCACATTCTCAACACTTTGGCAGTCCATTGAAAAAGTCGTAAACATAGCTTGGGTTAAATTCTTGAGCAATTCCAGTTCTTTTCCGAGTCTTTGGTGCTTGAAGACGCATCTCTTGAATTTCATGGGGCCTGATGAGACTCTAGGTTAGCTGCCATCACTCCGTGTTGCAACTGAGTGGCTGAGGAAGTTCATGGAGCTGTCACATGATCAGGGCAAAAAAAAGTTTAGGATGGACCTATGATAAATACCACTAGCTCAGGTAGCAATTTTCAGGTTTTGAAAAATCCGCAAATGAACAAAGCTGAATTAAACAAGGATGAGAAATTTGAAGATAAATCAATAGGATAGTGAAAATTAGTAGGTAAAGCACTTCAAAATTACATCGTCCAGTAATAAGTAGTTCATAGTTCAGAGAAATTTCAATGTAAGTGTTAATATCAAAGTGAAAATTGGTAGGAAATGCATTTAAAAATGCTTTGTCGCGTAGCAGATTTAAAATAAGGCTTTATGTTGATATTTTGAACAAAACAAAACTCGGAGAAAAAAAAAAAGTGACACACAATGCAAGGACCAACGGCCACTGTGGAGCTCAGTATGCCCAATGTGCACTGATGCATGGAAAAACAGAATCTAATTTATTGGAGGAGTATTTTTTGTAGTCGAAGACTGAATGTTGTCATAGATTTGAGGAACTTCAAATTAAACATAAATTTTGTTTAAAATTTAAAGCCTAATAAATGTGCATAAACAACCAACAAACATTTTTCTCTTTCTTTTTTTAATTCAAAGCACCACAAGTCAGAAAATACTGCATCTTGATTGTTCCACTATCCACTCCAGTTCAACATAATAATGTATCTAACTAAGATTCTATTTGCTAACTCCAACAATGTGAACTGTAGATGAACGGAAAAGGAGCAAACAAGAGGTCCCCTCTAAGTCCCAACCTGAAGCCTAACACAAGGATTGTACACAGTATATTTAGTTTCACCTCTTTTTTCAAGAGGAAAGCCATTGTGATATTGAAAACCCATTAGCTAGGGAGAAAGCAAAGACCCATGTACTAGCCATGAATTTGATTCCTCCCATAGTTCCAAACCTGGTCTAGCCATGCCCTTAAAGACTCTACAGGTTTTCTCTAACCAAAGGGCCGAAAGTGTAGCAATAGAAGCAACTCTAAATATTTACTTTTCCTTCAAGTATAGAGAATCAGGGCACGACAAAGAGAGTATATTTTGGGGAGGACTAAATTTTTAGCTGGAAAAAATAAACCACTCTGTCCAAAGACTCTCCATCCTCTCGGGATAAGGCACACCACTTTGGAGAAATGCACCATTTCAGCATCCTCTTTTGTAGCACTTCTTCCCAGGTCTTCTTGTAGCACTTCTTCCATATTAACTTTCCCATGGCCTAGCATAATAATGCCCATTAAGAGGAGAGAAGGAAGGTGATAGAAATGTAGAAAGGATTTGCTAGAGAAACCCTTGGACAGGTCTAATTGCCATAAAATTTTATCCAAAAATTCTGAAAATCTGACATTTACTAACAATGGTACTAATTGATCTAATTCTGCCATCTTGTGATTGATGCGTGCATTAGTGAAGTGAAGGTTCCATAAGGAGATGAAATTGATCTAAGGTTGGGATATTGGACTTGAAGCTTCAATGAGCAAGTTATAGAGTGAAGAAAGGTGATACAAATGAGGGAAAGTGTTAGCCGGTGTTGAACCATCCAACTATCTATCCCTCCCAAAAACAAAATGCCTTCTCATCCCTTAGTTTTAACTCTCTACAGTAACAAGGATATAAACTTCAAGAGGTGAACTGTTTGTAAGATATGATCTCCTCACGTTCCCATTCAAGGATAACCCGCCATGTCTACTTTCCGTAACTCATGCCCATAAGGCTTGTGTCTCCTCAAAAAACTTCCAAATCTACTTAGTAGCTAGGGCCATATACCTTAATGCAATATTGCCAACTCCAAGAGCCATGCTATTCATTGGCCATTGGGTGATCTTCCCCTTGACTAGGTATGAGAGGGAACCATCTTGTTTACTTTCCCAAAGAAATCTTCTCAATGCCAACTCTATTTGCATAACCATCGAATTAGGGATTTTGGATATAGACATATAATACGAGGGTTTAGCCACCAAAACTGATCAAATAAAGGCTATCCTTTCTTCTTCTGTAAGGGATGCCCTCTTCCAACCCTCTAGTCTTTCCAAATCTCAGATAAAACTGGTACCCAGAAGTCCAAAGACAGGTCATCCTCCTATTGAACAACCAATCTTATCAGCCATGTTAGACATCCAATCATGTGATAGATTAATGCTAGCCAACCAACTCTTACAAAAATTCACCCTTAACCCCAATATTTCACAAAGACCATACAAGATATTCAAAGCTATCTCCACATTGTCATATGAAAAAAAAATAGCGTGCCACTATGGTAAAAGGGAAAGGTGAAAACTTTCCCCGTGGCTTGACTATTTAGTTTCACTTCATTGATTGAATCATTCACTTTTAATCAGTATAAAATTCTTTCTTAAATGGTCTTATGTTTTGTTGAGAGGAAACAAAATTTTATTGATCTAGAGCAAATAGCTACAACTAGCCAGTTATCATTGACTATATATATTATGGGTTTAGTGACCATGCTTACATGGCAACTTTTAAGTTAAGTAAAAATTATAGGTTACACAAACACCCTCCCCAATCAAAACACCAATTGGTCTAGGATGGGTCCTTAATTATCTTAGCTGCAAAAACCCAAGAACTAGCGGCTAGTCCAATACTGTCCCAAGCGCCTCAGATGGTATTTTGGTTGTTCTTTTTTTTTTTTTTTTTTGGAAGAATGTTGCATCTGAATAATCCATGAGGGCCCCTACCCATTCACAAGACTAGGACCTAGGAGACTCAAGGTGTGAGACAGGCTCATCCTTCTTGAAGAATTTGGAGAAGCTCAAGGGGAGGGTTGGGAATTGAATCGATGACCTCCTTGCTCATGGCCCTTCTCCCAACCACCCCAACAATATCCTAATGGGTATAGTCTTATGTTATTTTCACTTACTATTCCTTCAATCACTTTCCAGAAATTTTAAAAAAAATAAAAATTAAGTGAGCCGATTTGGTCCCCAATCCATGCATTGTATATCCACTTATCAAAAGCTCTTAACATCGGACTTGAACACAGGGTAAATACTTAGCAACATGGACATTTACTTCTACACAAGAAACACCTTCAAACCTGAATCTGGATGGACTAATACACCAAATATGAGCACTTGACTTTTTTTTTTTGAAGATATAAACAGCATTGATATTATAATATAATTTGAGCACAAGTACACTACGGGCAACAGCAGTGCACAAATAAATACAACAAAACTTTAAACACGACTACCAACAGGAAAGTATTTAAAAGAGGTGGTTAAAATACTCTGTTCTCAGTTTCTAAAGCAGTTCTGCAATGTACGTACTTGATTTGGGAAACTTGTAAGAGAAAATGATAAAAGAAAATTAAAATTTGGACTAAAAATAATGAACTAACAAGTATATAAGTATAACATCTACCACTTCTAACCAAAGTAAAAATGTGTCCAAACTTAGAATGGCCAGGAAGCTTACCTTTCTTGGGAAGTCTACTGGCATCTCTTGCAGTTACACTAGGGGAAACAGGCCTTTTGGCGGATCCATGTTTCAATGTTCTTTCGGGCTTCTTTCCTACTGTGGGTGCTTTGACAGTATCACATCCACTTGTCACAGCCAAATCACTGCATGTGTCCAGCATGCCTGATCTTCTCCTCTTATCAACTTCTTTCTTTTGATAGCTTTCTTTTGCATGGGAACGCAAATACTCCCCCGTACTTTGACCAATATCAGACTTGGAACATCCAATTGCACCTTCATATGATGTAAAATCACTGACACACCTTTCTTCCTGTGAGTAAGACAACTTGGCATGTTTTCCAGAATTCTCAGATCTACCTTTTTTCTTGCAAGAATTCAAAGTACTGTCATCCCTCTCAACACGCTTTCCATCAATCATTTTCTCATCTTGATTATCTGGCATACCATGTCTTGATGCAATGGAAGGCTTCACATGCCCTGGTTCTCTGTTGTCATTCTTCTCAACCACACTGCATGAAAAATCCATCTTCGCAGACATATTTTTCTGTTTATCAGATTTGAGTCTCCTGCTATGCCTCTCATCGATGTTGTTCTCTACATTTTTTCTTTTCATGTCATCAGCTTCATTGGCACTGCTCCTACTTAGGTCAGGATTTCTGGCACTGGCAGTACCTTTGACCACTTCATAATCCTGTATATCTTTTGTAATACTAGAACCAACGAGATTCTGCTTATGTTTCGAATCTGAGGAAGGCTTCCTGAAAATGGAATCATAAGGCTGAGCCAACGAAAAAATTAAACGTCTTTCTTTAGCATTTTCTACTAAAGCAGCCCAATTCTGATTTGTTCTTAATGTACTTGCATTACCAAGAATCCAAAGGCATAATTTGGCCCTTGTCAATGCAACATTCATTCTTCTTACATCAGCAACAAAGCCAATAATGCTTGAATTGCTCCCAGGTACTGTAGAACTTGGAGCTGAAGCTCTCACTGTCGAAAGTATCAAGATATCCACTTCACGGCCTTGAAAACCATCAACTGTATTGAACTCCATATCAGAAGTAGCACTAGGTCCAAATGCACCAGAAAAACGTGACCGCAAGAGCGCAACTTGACTCTTGTAAGGAGATATGATGCCTATACGTCCACCAAAAAATTCTGAAGGGTACCTTTAGCAAAATTACACAATGAAAATGAACCATGCTACAGGGAATTGCACCATATAGGAATTAACATTTCAAAAATAAATAATGCAAGAATTATACCTCTTCTTGAAAAACCTAAGCACCTCAACAGCAGCTTCTGCCTCGTGCTCATTATAGAGGGACAAAGACCCAGAATTCTTCCTTGAACACTCTTGACCATCAACAACATCAAAGAATACATAAGGTCCAAGATATTTATTTTCATGAAAAGGTGCTGATTTTCTGTTCGTTTGCTCCCCATTTAGTAATCTGTTATCATAGAAATGCAAGGAAGGAAATCGACATATCTCTGGATGCATTCTATACTGCAAGAGAACACAAAATTAAAAAAAATAGGACTTTCCAGAAAGCTCACCATTTAAATAATATTAGCTAAACATCATAAGCATATATAATTTACATTGAGATAATAAATCTGTACAAATGCAAAGTCTCGCTATGGGAAATGTCATGCAAAGAAAATTGGAAATAGAAGTCACAAGAAAAATTAAAATTGAATAATGCACCTTTAGAACAGAAACTTGCCTTGTTTGCGACTTCCTAGATCAAAATATTGAGGATGTCTAGATTCTAAACAAAAATTTTGGCAGATGGTATCTAGAACTGTTTCGCACCATCATTTCATTACAACCATAGTTTGAAAGATGAAAACTGCAAAAAGCACTATGTTGATGACTTCATAATAGACTTAGCAGTCGAGTCAATTTCAAGTTATTCAAGAAAGTAAGAAACTCAAAGAGGGTGTGTGTGCCTCACATATTCAACACATCAAACAAAAACATAAACAAGTAAGAACTGCACATATCAAATACTAGAAGTGCTCACTTACCTGCTTGGCGAGCATTGTAACAGGATGGCCAGCCCTTTGTAGACGCTCAAACATGCTACACTCATAAAGAAATTTGCTAGCAACTTGAGAGAGAACTGTTGCAGGAAGTTGCTTCGGATCACCAACCTTCAACAAGAGTAATTCCAAGGAATTTAAGAATAACTGCTCAAATTAGCTGCATCTTCTTGTTCATTTTTAATCTTTTCCTTTTAAAGCACTTGCCAAAGGTATAAATTATCTTCAACAAATCATGCACTCAACTCTTGAAATGCCTCAAATTATGCACAAACTTGCATATTTATCAACAAGAGGATGAAAATAACATCCTTGATAGTTGCATTTTATAAAATAGGTACCTTTTCATCCAATTTAGACACAATCATGTAAGTCCTAGACCAATCACCACCAATATAAAAAAATAAAGGATGCATTCGTTTAGTGATTTAAACTAAGAATACAACCCAAAATCAAATTAAAATAAATGCAAAAATGATAAAATTTTTTAATAAAAATGATAAAATTTTGTTTTTCAAGGTTATACAGATACTTACTTGATCCATTTTGATCCTCCTTGTCGCCCTTTCTGAAGAATCCAAGTTTTCTTATTAAATTCTTTGATTATTGGAGATTGTGTCTTCCCTATTCTTTTGATCCATTTAGGGAGAGCATGATAATAGGATATTATTTTTTTGAGAAGAAACAAAAAGATCTTATTAATTGTAAAATCTATCCAAGAATAAAAGTTGTCCTCAACCACAAGAGGTGATTCAATGGACAATTGGACATAAGCCAATTCCAATGTCGAGCACAAAACTACTAGCCCACATTAATACACAGACAAGAGCTCCAATCGAGCATCCAATCCAAAACCAAGAAACCCTTTGGCAAAGATGAGGTCAAAGTCCAACAACTAGCTGAGAGTTTCACTTTGACCCACAACTGAGTGTTGGCTTTTGCACCATGCCAAAATTCCTACTATTTCTTTCTTGCTGAACCACCCATAGTGTTGCATTAATAGCAATCTGCCCAAGTACTTTCTCATTGGTGCCCAATGAAGCAACGTGATTAAGTGTTAGAATGTCCTCTACCAGTGAAGAGGTAACAGATCTCCCACCTGAAAATGGGTACTGCTCTCTCCACATCTGTGCCACATAAGAACATTGAAAGAAAATATAGTCAAAAGAGTCCTTATTTGACAGCAAAGGACACATTGATTTGAAAAAGACACAAAATAGGGAACTGGCGTTGCAAAACATCCTTCACATTTAACTTTTTATGAACCAAAGTCCATCCAACAACTTGAAATTCCAATAGAAATTTTGCCCTCCAAATATGAGATGCTATTGGGAAAAGTCCTAGCTGTGATTGATTTGATAGGTATGAGAAACAAGATCAAGAGTGTACATTTCTTTGAAACATCCAGAGGCCATAAAATAGTATCAAGAGCAAGGGACAATGATATATTCCTCCAAAATAAAAAAAAAAAAAGTTCCCTGTATTCAAATCCCCCAACTTCACTGGCCTCCTAACCACTTTCCATTTATCAAACATGAGGAACCTTTCTCCGTCCTCCAACTCCAAAAGAGATTCTTTGGGAACCTTTCAATTTTCTTTGCCACTAATAGCGTCGCCTAGGCACTGAGAGAGCTTCTCTGTAAATTTTTTAAAAAATAGGACTTTTAATTAATTATTTATTTTTCTAATTTTAACTTGAATCTAATAACTCTGTTCTCAAAGTCAAACGACTCGAACCAACTCTAACGATCATATTTGAGACTCCAGCGATCATCTTTGACACTCCAGCAAGCAACTCCTACGTCTTCTTTGGTAAGCGACTCTGACGACTCTCTCCATCTCACTGTGTGTCTCTCCCTTTCTCTCAACTCTCCCTCTCTCTTTTTACATCTCTCCATCTCTCTCTTTCTGCGTCCTCTCTCTCTACTCTCTTCTTCTCTATCATTCTACGTTTCTTTTCTCTCTCTCTCTCTCAATTAGCTCTTCTTTTTGAAATGTTATGAATATGAAGTATGTGAACTTATGATGATCATGAGTTTATCATAATGTAATATCTATTATGTCATTATTTATAATTTTATAATTTATATATCATTAATTAATTAAATGTAAAATACAAATAAATAAAATTATAAAAAGTATTAAACAATTCTTCAGGAAAATGTATGTACATGCACACACGCACACACACACACACATATATATATATATATATATATATATATATATATATTGAGTAAGGGACTAATAGATAAATAAATAATTCTTCAGGGACCTTCAAATAATTATTTTAAGGACCGCCTAGGCCCCGCCTCGCTTTATGGAGGCTTATCATCTTAAACCGCCTTACCACCTTGACAACAATGGTCACTAATGCAAGAACCTTAAAGACTGACAAGTAATAGGCTGGCAAAGATTAGCTTCCTCATCGTCCAACTCCAAAAGAAATTCTTTAGGACCCTTTCAATTTTCTTTGCCACTAATGCAAGCACCTCAAAGACTAACAAGTAATAGGCTGGCAAAGATCACAAGACTTACTGAACAAAGGGTAATCTTCCCCCTTTAGATAGAAAGAGGGGCCTTCTTCCCCCAATTAGTCCTCTTTAAATTTTTTCAGAAATTGGTTCCAAAACACCAAGTACATAGGGTTCTCACCCAAAGGAAGCCCAAGGTACTTTGTAGGCCAAGATCCCACCAAACACCTTACTTCCATAGCCACCTTTGAGATGATCTCATGTCTCGTATTAATTCATACGAGTTAACTTTTAGAGAGATTTCAAAATCTCACTAAAATCTTGTAGGAGAGTAATGGCCTTGCTATATTTTCTTCATCCTCATTCCTCAAAGAACACTATATTGTCCACAAATTGCTATGAGAAATTTCCACCTTACCACAACCTATTGAAAACCCCCACACTAAGGAAAACTGCTTAGCCTTAGACATAAAACGACTAAGGCTATCTGATATTATGGTGAAAAGAAAAGGGAACAAAAGAACCCCTTAATTGATTCCACGCCCAACATTAAATTTGCTCCTAAGGCCATCTACTACTCCTTGTACCCTCATCAAAGAAAGGCATCTGTTCTATAATTCTTTCATCTTCAACACATAAATTGTAAATTCCCACTTAATAGAACCGTATGCCTTTAGAAAATTGACCTTAAAAACTACCCTAGATTGTTCTTGGATCTATAATTCTCCACAACCTCATTTGCTGTAAGTATCGCATCCATAATTTGTTTTCGTTCTACAAATGCAAATTGATACGGTTCAATAGTGCTATGTAGGATTGCTCTTAGCCTTATTGCTAACACTTCACAGATTATTTTCTAAAAACTTGTACAGGGCTAATAGGGCGAAAGTCTTACACACTCCATAAATCATTCTTTTTGGGAACCAATCAAATGTAAGTCTCATTTTTGTGAACATTGATCAACCCATTTCTGAAAAATTTCTCCAATACCTTCATCACATTACCTTTCGCCACCATCCAAGTTGTTAATAAAATGTCATTGTAAACCCTTCTGATCCTGGGGTCTTATTACTATCACAGTTGAAAACAATTGCGTTGACTTATTCAAAAGGCCTTACAAGCTATCCTCTTCCAAAATCATACCCCATACAAGTCCCTTCATTTTACAGCATTCATTTTTATCAAGGAGAAATAATGTTGGAAATAATCTACAATATCTCAAACCACATCTTCCCCTCACTCAATCAAACGTCCATCCTCAAATTCAACTACTGAGATGACACTTCTATTCCTTCTTTTGTTTAGTAATTCATGAAAGAATCTTGCATTTGCATCATCTTTTACTCTGCGACTTGATCTTGACTTTCTATATCACCATTTTGTCCTCACTCAAACAAATCTCTATTAGGTCTACCCTACACATCTTTCAAAATACACTAAGTTCCTAAGACCATAATCTAGCCTCTTCCTTTATGTCAAGCACCTAAACAAAAATTCTAACTCCATCCTCACCACTCAACTCCTTCCAAAAATTTCATTATCCCAACCCTTTACGAGTCCCTTCATCTGTTTTAATTTCAACATAAATTTATGCCCTTCCCATCTGTAAACTTCATATTGATTCCACCATACATGTATTTTCTACTAAAAGGTCTTGTAGCTAAGCCATGTTTCTTAAAATGAAATGGCAAATGGTGATAGGTTATTTCGCCACTGTTGTATCCAAAAGAATTAGGTGGTGATCGGATGTCAATCACTCAATATTGGCGAGGCTTCTTGGTTTTAGAAGGTAAAGGCTCTCTCACCCATGAGAAACAAAGAAATTGTTCCAACCTACAACAAATTAGAACGTTTTTCATATTAGACCAAGTTTACAACAAATTGGAACATCTTTCAATTCTAACTCTCTTATAATGTTATCAAATTCTTGCATACTTCTTGTCAAACTCACACTATTTAATTTTTCTCCCAAAAATCAAGGGGCGTTAAAGTCACCACATGCACACCACTGGTCCTCACAATCAACTAAAAGGATTGCTAACTCGTCCCAAAAAGCCTACCTATTGCTAGGAGATGGAGGACCACAACCACTACCTATTTATCTCACCTTTAATAAATATTGCAACTAAGAATTCACCCTCTAGACAGGCTTCCACCTCCACTTAGAATCCCATGCAACTAGGATACCCACCCACAAAACCATCAGCTGGCATGTGTGTCCAACCCTTGAACCAGAGCCCAAAACCTGCCCCAATTGCCTTCTCCTAAAAACCAGCCTCTTTGTTTCTTAAAGCATAATGATGCCTAAGGAAGCTTTCCTAATGTGCCTCCTGATTGAACCCATCTTCAGATCACTCTCGAACTCCCTAACATTCCAAGACAACGTTCTCATTTGGATAAGTTGTTAGCCATCCTTCTAGAAGATCTCTTCATTAAAGTCCTTTGAGTTCAAGACCACAAAAATTCTTAATACATTCTAGTACTTTGCATTTTCATCTTGTCTAATTTCGAATCCATAAGTTTCAGGTAGTCAGCTAAGACCTTAGAGTTTAGGGAATTCGCGTGTACTGTTGCTGCTACGTTCTAATCTCAGTCAAGATACCACTCTTCTAAAGCAAAGTGTTCCTTTTGCAACCAGATCCAGCCCTTATTGCAATTGAAGTAGGCCAAGGAATCTTGGCTGGCTAATTACATACAAGAAATGAAGATGGGACAAGGGATGAGATACTGTCTACAGTTCAGTTTTGGGAAAGAGCTAAGTAGGGTACCCAACAGAAAATAAGTAGGAAAGGAAGATTTGGACACACAAATGGGAGATCTCATATTTAGAGAGCATTAGTGACATATAGCACCTCGTCATGGGCATTAAGATGATCCTGCACCATAAATGTGTATTGCCAGCTCAGTCTTAAACTGAACTTCGTTCTATGATGAAACATAGATTCCTTTAAATCAACCACTGAGCCTTGAGATGAAGAAACAGATTGCCCCTCATTGTCAAACATCCCCTCCTCTTTCTTCCATTGGCTTGAACTAATCGACCACCCTCTTAGAACTCCTATTATATTTAACTTTTGCTTGAGCCTTAATTTCTTCTATTATTTTTTGAAAAGATGTCGATGCTTTGGACTAGTTTCAACTTCTTCCAGATTTGCAAGCACTAATTACCCTTTCCTTCTAGTGTACCTCTAATTACTCTTTTCTTCACCTTGGCTGAAGAAGATTTCCTAGTGCAGCTAGCCTGCAGCTTCACCATCTTCTCATATTCCATAACCCAAGCCCTATCGCCATTCACACCTTTGAGGTCATGCAAAATGTAACACTCCGAATTTTAATTAGACACGCAAATTAATTTAAATAAAAATAAATGAGTATAAATACATGTATGTGTACGGAGTACTTGTATATGTACGTGTTAATTATATATATGTATTAAAAATATACATTACGTATATAAATTAATTAAAGTAAATAAATGTGAAAAAATTAATTAAATTGAATTACTTAAATTAAATAATAGATTTTATATATATATGATTTGGATGATTAAAGTGGGGTTAGAAAAAAAAATGAAAATATATTATATACAAGAATGAATGAGAGAATTGGCAATCAAAATTCATTTAGGTCAATTAGAGAATGGAAATTTCATGGTCCGGTTATCATGATTATATATATATGTAAGTGGATGGTTTGTATTTATAAGGTTAAGTGGACGGTTGGTGTAAAACAAAATTTGTGAGCATTTATTAAAGGCAAGTTGGTTAAATGACAAATGTATATATGGACAAATAAATCATGGGACGGTTTGTGATTTCTAATGTATATGTGGGCAGTGGAAGTTGGCTTAGAATATGCTTGCAGTGAGTTGAATTAATGGGCACGTCATGAGCAAGTGGTGGATGTGCTATACAAATTTTCCTTCTCTCATTTTATCTTCATTCCCATAAACGTCCAAAGAGGAACATGAATAGAACCAAACAGAGAGGAAAGGAAGGAAAAGAAAATAGAACGTCCGTTTTTTTGATAGATTCGACGCGTAGGTACGCAGTTTTCTCTAATTTTAGTTACAAAAATTTTAAGTAAGCTTTGTACTATAATCTTAGGGATATAATTTTTATTGTGGACGGTGTTTTATAGCTGTACCTAAAAATTGGACATTTTTCCATAGTGAGTAAAACTTAGTAAAAGTTATACCAAAACACTCCTGGTGATGAGTAGATCCCAGATATATGGTTAGATTGTGTTAGTTTGTCATGTAGATTTTAAAATAAATACCCAAAGTTTTATAACCTTTGGATAGGTTTTTGGGTATATTAAACCCAAATAAAACTTTGATTGAAACCTATAGGAATGTAGAGAATGAAAATACATACTCATCGACACCAAATTTGTGAATTTTGGATATCAAATGGATTTTTGGTGAATTATTGATCAATGGAATTATTTATGAAAATTTGGAAAATTAAAGAAAAATATGATTTGGAAGCTTATTTATTTTATTTTCCGCTGTAAAAATATGGTATTTGAGCAGGAAATTAATTTTAAAGATTATTTAGAATATTCGAACTAATGCGTAGTAATACGTGTTGTCTAATACCCATATATGAGTAAATATGAATAATAAATACACTAGAAATCCTTTGTAAAAATAAATTAATTGTGATTATGGATATGAATTGTTTTTGTGATAGGTTGATTTCGGTGCATAGGAATCTAGATTTTTGAGAGTGAATATTAGAAATTGGTTGGACACTAATTTTGGTGAATAATAATTATTTCTGGTATTATGTGAATGGTGAGATTATGTCAAAATCCTTAATTTTTATGAAATAAGAACTGATGTAGATAGAAATATATATTATATGTGAGTTGATGGATTATATATTACTGAATTTTACAGTAAATTTGGAAGTGGCTAATTATCATACCAGGAAGTGAGATACGTGCCCAACGAGATTAGTTGTTGGTATTCTGTGAGTATTTCTTTATCTTAGTTATTTATATGGCATTGTAGATATAAAATTAATTTGAATGTAAGCATGTTATTTGTATTAACATCTTTACCTTTGGTTTGAAATTCATGAAATTTTATTTACACAGCAACATGTTTTGGATTTGCAAGAGCATATCTAAAATACGGTATCGTTTCGATGAACTGAGCCATGAAGAATAATACTTCTTATGTGATAATCAATGTGGGACTAAGCCATTAGAAGTATCAGCCTTTGTCTATGTGATAATCCTCAAAATGGTTGTGGAGTGGGTGATAATTAGAGGTACAGTCTACTATTGTCCAGGCCAGACAAGAAGTGAGACTGACTCTACTTGTGAAAGATGTGGATGTGCATGTTTTTATTAAAGGATGCATTTAAAATAGCATGATCACTACTTTAAATGCATGTATGTATGGCTTGAATATGCATGATGAATTTAATCGCTTTATCTAATTTGATTTTCTGCATGATTATTTAAATGCATCTAAATGTCATACGTAAAGATTATTCATTGGGCATGTTGTCGCTCACTTATTATCTTTAACATTTCAGGAACAAATAAGAAAGGAAAGAAACCAGCACAAGAAAGGTAGTCGATTCTTCAGTCACTGCTGTATGCGTAGGTTTAATTATTTTGTGGGTTGTATTTTTGTATAATTATAATTATTACTGTATATATAATATCATTAGAGGGATTTGGATCTTTTTATACTAGTTAGGAGTGAAACTTTGTAAATTATGAGCTATGAGTTATGATTGACGACAGCATGTGGTTTAATATTATCTGTTGTGGACTGGTGGATTGATAATGTGTTTATTAGGTGATGAATTTATTTTTGATAAGTCCAAATTTTAGGGTAGACTCTGTCGAAATTTTTGTATGGATATTGAGTAGTATTTAGTGTGAGAGGCTGACATAGTATTGTATACATAGGAGTAGCGTATATGGTATTACGTGTCGATCATGACGTCACTTTTACGAAGTGGGTTGCGACACAAAATAGGCAACACCCCATCACACGATTTAACAATGGCCTTGAATTCAAAATTTATAAGGAAACAAGATATTTTTTCAGGATATTTTCTTCGGAACCTTGCATCTTTTCCTACCACACCATCTAGTCATATTAAGAACTTGTTCACTGACCCCTAAACTTGGCAGTTGCTGCAGCCTTTGATCACCTTGACATGCGAAAATTGATGCTTCAGATTCCACCTCTTTTGAACCATGAAATTGCTCGAGAATAAAAAATATTGCTCTGTCTCCAACTATGATACAACCAGAAAAATGCTCAAAAAAACACTAGAAATTTCAGCCCCAATCCATCGTCAAGCCCAACCAACTTAAGCTTTGCATGTCTCAAATACTACATGTTTGATGTTTATAGGTTGACTTCCCCTAACCCTCAACACATCACCAACCTTATCGAACAGCAAAGTTACCCCAATATTCCAGGGACAATCCTTATATGACAACATAAGCATGTTTACACCTTATCTACCAATCATCACATTGAAGGAGAGGATCCTAGGTTCAACAATTGAGTGTGCAAACTTCTTCTTAGCTAACAAGGACTATTTCTCACCCAAACACCTCATCCCTACCATATGTCATGATGTTTGTTTGGCTCCCGAGAATCACCAAGATTTATTCCCCAATCTGATGCCGAGGAGCATTAGTGTAATGCCAAAAGACAATCACCACCTTCTCCCACTGCGATCTGTCATTTTTATCTTCCAAGTGCATTCATATCTAATTAAACTAATGTCAGATAAACACATTTGCTCCTCCACTCTATTTTGTTGAGAGCTATATTGACATTAAAGTAACAACTAATTGTTACCTTCCTTAATTATTTTGTAAACATCATTCTATGTCCTCCTTTACCACAATCCTTACTTAACAGGTCACTCTTCCTAATTATGACATCATCCAAAGGTCTTCATTGTACGCATCCAAAACACCTTAACCAATTTTTTCTCATTTAAACTTCAAATTGCAGCAATTCTTACCATTTTTGAAATATGTTAATTTCCTAGTCTGTCTTTTAATGTTTTACCATATATCCATCTCAACAAATAACAAGCACATTTAAAAAGATGGGGATACATTAATGTGGAATTAAAGGGGTGGAGTGTAGCTTCCAAAGAATGGAAAGATCTCCTTTCGAAAACCATTTTTTGGCTCAAGGCCCCAAAGAAAAGACAACCCCCCCCTACCCCCTTTCTTTTCAACCTTGCACAACTCTTCTATACTTAATTATCAACCTTCCCCCTCAATTCAACCTTGCACCATCCCTACTCAAATACAAAGAATTGTATCTTTATACCAAACCAAAGCAAAGAAGATCTCCAGGGAAAAATCTAAAGAAGTTATAAATGAAAAGAGATTTCAAGTGTCTTTAAAGGACTGTTTAGCATAGATAACAGTTAGATGAGGTAATGCAACCTTTTATGTAGTCCCCATCAACAAAAAAAGTCAACTCAATTAAGCCAAATACAATCTAGCAGCTTCAAATTGTGCCATTGATCATCTGAAAGCCTATTTTAGTTTTAATATATAGTTTCTTCTCAGAAAAAAAAAATTGTGCCATTGATATTGATTACCAATCCAATTAATCCTTGGACTTTCTTCTGAAATGCTTGTCTAAGTAGGCCTTCACTTGCTCAAACAAGAAGATTGTAAATTATAATATATACACTGAAAATGTAACCAGTATGAAGCAAACACTTAGACTAACAACATCAAGCAATGGCAAGTCCATCCATCATTTCAATCACCATACTCTGAGAGCATAATGAAAACCCCTACTCTACACATGCAAGGCAAGGCCAACTCTTCCTTTCACACAACAACCTCCAGATAATGAGATGGATAAAAAACTAAAAAAGAAAAAGGCAAATATGTAACCTGAAATACCTGACCAACCAAACCAAAAACTTATTGATTGCGTCAACTGTTACTCATATAGTAAGGTCAACTGGATGCTTAATTTCCACTATTTCTCTCCTCTCTACCTTTTGCTTTCATTTACTAACACCAGGGTTTTTTCAAAAGGTACTTTCATAGAGATCCCAAACTGACATTTGGATCTGACAACAATTAATGTTTTATAGCAACAATTTCTACATCCAAAAGTTTTACATGATTTGTTGAAAACACAAATGGATTACTGTGTCAAGCAACACTCACCATTATACATCTAGTTCCCCTAGATTTGAGAAGTTGAAGAGGAATCAGAGTAGCTGGTTCAAGAGCCTACAGTGATAAAATGCAGAAATCTCACAAGCATCAGCAAGCAAAAAGCACAGTCCAAATTAAATAAATAACAGAAGAAAGCATGAAGAAGGAGAGTGACATACTTGAGCAGCTTCATCAATCAAAACAGCATCAAATAGAGTATTTTCTAAGGAATTTCCGAACTTAGAATTTGACATAGATTCGGAGCAAACACTATAGAGATCTCCACCACAACCACTCAAAGTAGTCACCACTATTTCAGCTTCCTTCAATATAACCTTCCTTAATTTATGTTTGAGTGCTTTGCTCTCATCAGAAGCTTTCTTCTCTCGGGCCTGAGCAGCTGCAAGATTTATACAGATCTGTTTCTTCTGCTCATACAGCCGTTTAAGCTTTGCCCCCAAAGCCGCATCAGATACTTCTTGCACATCGTCTTCTTTTGGTACCATGCCACTTGACAAGGATTTTTGGTCGGAAATTTTATCATTAATGCTAGCCCGCCTAACTTCATAAGATCTAATTTGATCCACTAATTTCTCCAGATTAGAGCGGAGTGTAATTGAAGAAGGCTCACCACCCAAAGAATTATTGTCTTTATTTTCATTCATCTTCCCTTCAGCCAGACGCTGATCAACCAGCGTATCAATGAAAAATGGTAAAGAACATGGATGAACAGTTTTTGCATTCCCAACCCTAACTAAATAAGGTTTATATTTTGCCCCATCAATGCCATAAAGACCTTCGTTAGATATTCTTGACACCAGTTCATCCACTGCAGCATTTGATTGAGCACAAATTAGCACCCTTCCCTTCTTGAAGTTCTCCATTCTTTTAGTGTCCTTTTCTCCCTCCTCATTCAACTGTTTAGCCAAGGCAGCATCTTGCCAAGCCCTAGCAACTGCAGCAGACTGACAGATCTGTGATCTTGGATTGGCACTTGGTCTTGAAGAGCTGTTCAAATTCCTTTGCTGGGAAAGGAATGCAAGCAATCCACTGACAATAGCAAGAATCGTTCTAGTCTTGCCAGTCCCTAAAACAAAAGAAATATGAAAAATCATGAATTTTTTGGAAATTAATGTTTCCACAACCAAATCTGAATCTAGCCAAAAAAGATTGGCAAGTTATCCAAACCTGGAGGGCCCTGTATGAGAGACAAGTCAAAGTTGTTTTTCTCATGAGTTTCAATGGCAACACTGATAGCTTGAAGCTGACTGTCATTGAATGATGACTTAAGCACACGTTTCAATGGTTGGGGTAGTTTACCCAAGTAGATGCTTCTTGACCCATTGTTACTCAGAGAACAATCAGCAGGTCTCAAGATAATTGGAAGCATAGGGATATCATTCAAGGAAGAGAGTGCCTGGAATTCTCGAATTTGAGGTGTAATGCTCATAATTCGACTTAAATACCATTTGCTTCGTTCTGTGAGAAACCTCTTAGCTTTATTTAAACGGGAACAACCATTTTGTAGATAAAATCTAATAACCAGGATGTTTGATCTGCTTTTGTTGTCCTTCTCACACCTCTCTACCTAAGACAGCAGGAATGTCACCGTCAAAAGAAAAATCAGCATATATATAAAGCTTTACAATATAAGATATAGGAACTACTTAAGAATAACCCCAGATACCTTTCCAACCATGTGAAAATCATGAGTTGAGTTCTGCAAAGGCTGTCTAGTGAGCAAAACCAGGTCATTTTCAGAGCAGCCTCTTGAAGCAGCAGACTCGCTCTCAGCAGGGATGCAACGAATGAGATGAAAATCATCAACTCTTTCAACAGAGAGCACGGATATATTTCTACAACACATTTCTTCAGGTGAAGATGATTCCATGAAAGAGGTATATAATTGAGCTTTGAGCTCTTCCAAAACCAAAGGTCGAAATATTTCTACATAATGTTCTGGCGATTGAAAATACAGAGGCACCTCCTTAAACTTGGTCGTAGTTCCATTTTCATCTTTATTGGCAGATGACAATCCCACTGTTGAAAAGTAATCTATTTCTAGAATGGGTCTATACCAATCATCTAGCCTAGGGGGCTTCAACCTTTTGATTCCTGTATCCAGCCTACGAAGATGACCAGACTTGCTATCTCCAGGCATTTTGAGCTGAATAACCTGCCGCTTAGGAACAGAAACCCCTGTCTTTGTTTGCAATAATTGCGGACGTCTCGCAGACCTAAGCGCAGCCTCCCATGTATCATTTTCATCATTACGAGTCAACTCGTTTCGAACAGAATTCCTTCTTTGTATATCAGCACAAGCACCAGCTCTCCCAGTAGAGGATTCCTGAACTATACTTTTAGGACACATGTTATCACTAGAAATGTTTTTATGAGTATGCTTAGCAGCATCTCTCACCACAAGTGCATCTGTTTTTACTTTCGCCATATCATAGACACCTTTCTTTTCAGCTATATCACCTCTCAATATGTCAAACTCATGCTTTTGGGAAGAGATCCCAGTACTTGCTGCTATATCTCTGAACTGGAAAGCCTCTGACAAGTTCTTTGACCTGCTCTTGAAAAACATGGGCTTCCTTGCATGATCATCTTCCAAGATGCTGTTCTCAGCAGCACAACTTGCATTCTTATGATGCAAAACATCCACATCGGGTAATTTCTTCTTTTCATCCATATCGTCATCTGAAAGAACAACTATTCCATCTGCATGCTTTTTCTTAGACATTGCTGATGTGGGCACTGTTTGTACCTCTACATCGCCAAATAGAGAAAGCTCTCTATCTAAAGCAGAACATTTTCCGTCCAGAGACAAAGCTTCGAAACAGGATGGTTTCAGCTTTGCAGAAGAGATCCCGGGACTGTGAACAACCTTACTTGATAATGAAACAGAAAGTAGTGAAATTTGGTCGTTTAATTTATCGATAGCAACACCATCTGAACTTAAAAAGAGGCACAACATATCAGCCAATGTTGCTGGGAGAGAGAGGAAGGAGGGGGGGAGGGGGCAAACAGGATGATAGAATTGAACCAAACAAGAATGAATGACTAAAAAAGATATAACACATTGTAATGATTTAAAATAAAAAATAAAAAATAAAAAAAGTCTCACCACATTCAAAAAGAGTCTTTATGGCCCTAATAATTGATGCAGATTCAGAATTATGTTGGCATAACCCCTTAAGTAAATCAAGTGATGCCATAAAAGACTGCCGCCAGTATCTGGTTACAACTGGAAGTGGTGACTTTTCCCAATCAGCCAAATCATGAAGCCATTCCAAGTTAAAGAGATTGACTTTAGCTCCATGTAATTTTAAGAAAGATGAGCTGAGCCTTTCAATAACAACTGGGAGGATCTCAAGCAAGCGAATACAAGTCATCTGAAAGTAAAGAAAAATGCACAAGTCTATATAAGGAATCATAAACAAAAACATTGACTTTAATCAGAAACAATGAGAAGAAAACAGATGCCAGAGAAAAGATCCATGCACTTCGATCAACCAAATCCCCTTAAAAAGAGAAAGTAAATAGATATGCACATACTTGCTGACTCACATATAGAACCCTTAAATCAAAAGATAGAACTCTTCCATGAGGCGCAATCCAAAATAACACCAATCAACTATCCTATTCCCACCCACCCTCACTCCTCATTGGCCCTAACATCATCGTGATCCATAGGAAATCCGGTTATTTTATCTCCCAAGACCAGAAGATAATCAATAAATCAGATGCAACAAACTGGGCTATGATATATCATGGATGCCTTCATCAGAAATCATATCCTGGGTTTGTTAAGAATTTACTCAAAATGAAAACCATATAATTACAGCATATAAAATGGCAGAACGGGGGAGTAGTTTAGTAAATTGGAGTGTGGTGGGTTAAACAGATTTGTGTGAAACAGGGCCTTCGCAACAAAATGGCTGTGGATATTTGCTCATGAAAACGAGGCTCTGTGGACAAGGGTGGTGAAGAGCAGGCATGGGTTGGGGTAAAACTCCAGAGATGCTAGCGCCTCTCCTAAAGCGACCCAAAAGCACTAGAAAATTTATCAATTTCCTTCTGCCTATAATTGCTCATCTCAACGTAGGTGATGGAACCTCCGTTAAATTCCGGGAAGATAGATGGTGTAGCTACATAAGTTTCAAATTTCTTTTTCCTAAAATTTACATTTTATTTCTTCTTCATAATCATCCTATTTATGATTTTCAGATCCATGGTGATCCTCCTTGCAATTTTCATTTTAAGGGAACTTGTTAGAGAGAGAGTGTATAGAGGTTACATCCCTTCTTGGTTTACTTACCCACGTTCATCATTCTTCTCGTTTGGATACGTTTACTTGGCTTATTAGTCCTTCTGGTTGTTTCTCATCAAAATCTCTTACAGCCTATCTTTCTACTCCTTTAAACGAAAATGTTTCTATCTCTTTCTATTATAAAGTCTTTTTGTCAGCTCATGTTAGTTCTAAAACTAAATTTTTAGGTTAAACTATAGCCCATGGTAAGCTGAACTATGCAGATGTTTTGCAACAGCAATTAAAATATTGGGCTTTGTCGCCCAGTTGGTGTTTTTTGTGCAAGAAGACTAGTGAATCTTGTAATCATTTGTTTTTGGAATGTGAATTCTCGGAAAAGGTTTGGTGGAAGTGGGCTGATGCATTGCAGTGGAATCGTCTATCCTCAATTTCTTCATTATAGTGTTTTCCTCAATCTACTGTTTGCCTGACGAAGTTATGGAATTATTAGTGAGTTGTGGTTTTTGCAATGGCTTGGGGTTTGCAGCAAGAACATGATAATAGAAGCTTTTTTATGATAAGATGTCATCTTTTAAAGGTGATTTTGACAAATCATTTTATCTTGCATCTCTTTTGATAAGTTCTCGTAGATTGTCTAAAGGCTATTCATTGGGTGCTTCTATTGTATGTGGCATGTAAGCATTGGTTCTTTTTTTGGTCCAGGTTATAAATGTTGTATAATTGTACATAGTGCTTCCACTGAATTAATACAATTATCCTTTGTTCCTAGCCAAAATAAAAATGCTGCATATAATTCATATATAAATTCAAGAACATTGCTATCAAGGGACAATACCTGGGAATTCTTAATATTAATGAACTTCTTCGCTTCTGCCAAGCATCTTGACAAACACGGCCATAATAATTCAGATAGCAAACAACTAAACCTCTCCCAAGACCTCATGTCCACAACATTTGGTTGATCAACAACATTCATTACTGATGCATTGTCAAATGGCTGCCGCAAAAATCCTCCTTGGGATGAGAATGAGGAGATATTTGGGGTATCAACAGGATTGACCGAAGCATGTTGAGGTGATTCAACAGCTTCTTTCAAAAGTTTACGCAAAACAAAGAAGAAATGATGTAAGCTGTGAAAATTCAATAACACAGAATCCAGCTGTACCTGCACATCCAAATATACTAAAATAATGAAAACAGCAGATAAAGTTTAAGATTATTCTAGTATCTTATCATATTCTACTTTGCTCAAAAACAAACATCGCTCAAGCCCAAAGGACAAAATTACAAATTAACATTTACCAGTTTTACCGCATGTCTCAAGCCCAATAAAATAGCGGAGAGAGAAGATCCACTGGAACAAAGGAACTGCAATCCAGAAGCAAGACCCCGTGTATTTGAAACGTGTTCCAGTATGAGCCTGTCAACTTGCCTCACATTCTAAGAAAAGCACAAAAGTTTTAAGTCAGCATATTTAATTTAAGTAGCTGAACAAGGCAAAATGTGAACACTACAAACCCATAAGATAATTGGTCTGGTATATCCAGTGAATAAAATTAAATTAGTTCAACTGTCATCTTCACATCCTTACGTCATTTGGGTCCAGAAGCAAAAGAATCAAGCTCTCAGCCATCCTTGGCTCCCATGTCCACTGCTTCCAAAGTTGTCCGTGCTCCATTTGAGTAATAAAATGAGCAGAAAACCTGAAATTATTCCTCTTTAGGGATAATAGCAAAGACAGATTCAACACTAAGCAAATCACTTCAAACTTTCAAACAAATGAGACAAAATTTTATCAAAATGAACTTCAAAACATCATGAACGAAATCAATACAGCTCCCAATATATCACTAGGAAGTAGGAACAGAATCTCAACAACCTTCTGAATATTTTTAATAGAGGGAGACTCATTGTTGATATTTTAATTGAGTTTTTGGACAGCTTTCCATCTTCACCATCATCAGAACCAGTTGGAACCTCCCAAACAAAAGAGATATCTCCGGCATTGGATAGCAGCCAATCACTGACAGAACTCCCCATCTCCAAACTGTTCTCAGGCTCAACCATAGAAATACGAGACAAAGCCCAAAGAACAGCCTTAGAAAATGATATTGGGATGACCGAGGGATTCGTATCAACTAAAACATCAAACCATAGCATGGGAATGCACATCCACCCTCTAAATTCCTGAGAAATAAGTTTACTCTGGACATCAAATTCACTCCAACAGCTGGTATCCTTCTCTTCAACATCATGAGAAAATGGAAGCTCGTCTTCATAATCATTGGAATCAGCAGAGATTTCACCATCAATGTGATGATGCATGTGGGATGACAACAACGAAAATGTAAGTGCAGTAGAATCAGCAACTATTATGTTTTGAATAAGATCAAAAGCCGGCTGTCTCAATGAACTGTGAAGAGAAGAATCCTTCAAAGAACGGATCAAAGAAGGACCCCTGAAAAGAAAAGTACAGAACCATCATAATTTGAGTTATGAAAACATTGTTCTATGTTTTTCTGTAGGTGCATGTACATAGATGTGGCAACTTCAAATACAAAGGAAAATTATTTGTCTTAGTGCATCATGAAATGGCAAATATACAAACAAAAAAATGAAAATATTCCAAAGAAAAATTAAATTTGATTATGAGAAATTTTAAATTTTTTTTGCGAAAAAACTGTAGTCTGTCAAAAAACCTTAAGAAAAGAAACGCACACAGAAAACAAGAGAATACCCTATTTAGTACTAATAAAAAGAGCGCTGGAAAAGTTGCTTTGGGGAAATAGGAACTTCCCTTCTATTAGGGGTGGGCCTTTTTTATTCTTTTCATTGTTTCCTGTGAAGGGGTGAGAACAGCTCTTTACAGCTTTTACAATATTTATTAATAATACACTTTGTATCTGCTCAAAAAGAAAAGTGCAGTTGATGCTTAATGGTAATAAATAGTAGAGACTAGAGACTCAACATTAGATGATAGTGAATCAGATATTCCAAGTTAGGTGGATAGGAGGATGAAATCCACATACCACATATGAGCACACTCAAAAGGTGGGCATGGCGGATTCATCTTATAACCTCTGTGTATGATAAGAAGAGCTACCTGAGGATAAAACATTGCAATAAGTGGCAAGAAAAATAAATAAATAGATTGAAAAAAAAAGTTATTTTTCTAAGAGAGCAACAAAAGTGAAATCTTTCCTTACTTACATATAATTAAAAAGTACCTATTATCCATCTTCTGGCTCTTATGATGTCATTTTCAACAGTGATCATAAATGTAACATAAACACTGCAAATATAAGCTAACCTGGCAAGCCTTTTTCCTCATTAGAACACCGAAGTTACTACTCATATTCACTTGATGAAGGAGAAAATAGAGGAAGTGTCTGCGCTGCTTTTCATGCTCACCATCTTCCAAAGCTTCTAGAGACTAGATAGTTGGGTACAGCAGAAATCCGTAAACTCAAAATGCTATAAATCAAATGATAATATTTTTGATAACATCAAATGACTTAGAGTTTTTTTTTTTTTTTTTTCTGTTCTTTGAGAACCAAGGGTATTTGGGCTTTCCCCAACTACCAAAGGATATAAGATTGCTAGAGCTATTTCATGATAGAGAATAAGATACCTGCAAAAATGGCTGAAAAAGATCAAAAATTTCTTTGTGGCTTTTCTCATTTCTAGTATGAAAACACTGACCCAATAGTGTATTACGCATCACACTTGGTGATAATGTGGTCCTCAACCAAAGCTTGCAGCCTATAAACAAAATCCAAAAGACACACATATAAATGATAGACCAAATATTCTTAGAAGTAAAAATAAAGAGACAAATGAAACCTACCAAGCATTTCAAATAGAAGCCTCAAGCAATTCACTGCGTGAGAAAATTCAAGGGAATCATCACTGACATGGTTGAGTACAATACTGAGGAAAATGGGATATCGCTCCAAT
Organism: Tinospora cordifolia; assembly: GCA_030144865.1. Lineage (NCBI taxonomy): Eukaryota > Viridiplantae > Streptophyta > Magnoliopsida > Ranunculales > Menispermaceae > Tinospora > Tinospora cordifolia. The sequence continues at coordinate 16,777 of JAJIYU010000052.1, read as the reverse complement.
ATTCCTTCTTCAAATGCCGAAGGTTCCAAGAAACCAAGCCTTCAAGGTTAAAGAAACATGGAAGTGCTATTAGAGGAAAATCATGGTGGTCCTAGCAAAAAGAAGACAGTGTAGATAGAGAATAAAACCAACTGTGTTCCTACAATGCTTTGATTCCAAGCCATACAGTTATTCGCTCTAGCTGCACTCTCGGCCTTGAAGTCTCCAATGTTGATGGCAGAATTTCTGTCTCCAAATATCCAATATATTTCTTAAGTAATGGTTGTAACGGCTCCAAGTCCTCTGATCTCCTACATCATGAGTAAGCCAACCAAAAAAAAAAAAAAAAAAAAAGGAAAAGAAATATATTTCAACAGTCATCATACATAGTTTTTAGCTCAAATATTTACTATATTAAAAAGAAGTAGTTTTTAGAAAAAAAAAAAAAAAAAACCTTCTGAGTTCAATTAATCTTCACCTATCAATTCAAATTTTATCAGATGGGAGTTTACATTAAAGTCGAATTCACAACCCTTAATTAAAAGCCTGTTTGCGTGAGGGATAATCATAACTTTTTAGCAGTTGCTATCACTAAAGCTATTTTTATCTCTTTTTTTTTTTTTACCTAATGCTTATCTAAAAAAGAGTAGTTACACAGTGACTCATAGAATTCGGTTCCCTCAAGCTATTAGAACTAGCTTTTGTGAATGAAAATTTTCTACCAAGAAAAACTTATCTTTTCCTACCTTTTCCTCCAAATTCTTTTAACCCTTATCTTATCTATACCCTTCGTTACCTATAATATCTCATCAATCCACTCTTGTGTTCACCAAAACAAGATTGGAAAGGCAATATATTTAAACTACATATATAGTTATACAATACTATATACTATTTAATACAGAGGTTAAATACCACCCATTATATAATATGATATATATAGTAATAGTTGTATAGTAGTATTATTAGGCTAAAGGGTAATGAAGTGATCTTTTCATTGAAAAACTCATCTTTAATTAGTTAAGCAAACAACTATCTGTCACTAGAAGCGCTTTTGCATTACATTTACCAAATAGATCATGAAGTATTTTTCCGTAAGCACTTTTGAAAGAAAAACTTTTGTCAAAAATAAATGCCAAAAGCAGAAACTGTCACAACTAAAACAAAGTACTCAAGCTCTTAATACATATTTAATAATAGTTCATGTCCTGCTAAATTAAGATAATTTTTCATTTATCAAATATTTCTTATATTTTTTGGTGAGTCCTTCATATTTTAAGTACTTTTTGGAAAAAAAAAAAAAAGGTGAGGCGTATGGCTCAACCGAACCACCTTCCTTGGCATATTCAGTATAGCTCAATCTCATCATCGCACAATCTTGTTCTTTTTACGAGTTTATCCAAAGTAAGAGGCACCCATCTAGAATTTTAACTCGATTGATATTTCGTTGCACAGTTTTTTTTTTTTTTAATTTTAACTTTTTGTTGAAAATGGATGAAATGATTCTAGACAGCAGAATAGAAGACAAGAAATGTCATTATTTAAGCAGAATTCAATGTTCGCTTAATTAACTGTTGTTTTGAAACAGGATCCAAGCAGACAATACCTCAGTTTTCCAACATATCCAGCTAGGCGATGACCTATAGAACGAGCCCTTCTACTTTTAAGGAAAAGAAGTGCATAGACCCCCTGATGGAAAAGAGTGATTTTTTTAAAAGAATAAAAAAGCGTGTCAGGAAAATTTCAATTGCACTAAAGCCAATACATACAGTACAAGTAGATAATTACCGGATACTGTTGATGTCCAGCCAAAGTCAATTCATGCGAATTATCGATTGCTTCAATGAATATTAGGAACTCATTGACTAACGATTGGTCATCTAACAGGATGGGGAACATTAACACCTGCAATTTGGATGCATCACTCCAATTAAATAGTAGGTTAACTGCAAAATACTTTCCCAAAAACTAAAGCCATGCATTCCCTAACCAGATACAAACCAAAAAAAAGGTTAATCATGGTGTGTTTATGGAAGGTCCTTAAAATTAATATGTTGTTTTTGAAATTTGGAAATTGAGATACCCTTCAAACAATGAGAAAAAAATATAAATACCTCAACTTAAATCAAAAAATAATTTTACCAAGCAAATAGAGTTAACTACTTCAATTCACTTATCCCTCTCTACTCAATCAAGGGCTTAATCTACAACCAAATAACAAAGAAATCCTAACTCTTCCACTAATTTGATTAAATAAATCTGTACTATATTGATCCAACAATAATTTTAATATGATTCTCCTTTATTTTAGCTTGGGACCAATTGTCTGTAAACGTATGTGAATGTAACACACACACACATACATATAACATACGGGTATAACATATAATGTACAAAAGTAGGAAAAGAAAGCACTGCAAAGGTAGGAAAAAGGAGGCCCAAAAAAATTGACATTGAATATAGGAATTATCACAAGGAAGAAGTCTAAAAATAAAACAAGAACAGATAAAATGGTTGTCAAAAGCTTTTCCTTTAGATGGTGTTTGTCAATTTCCTTGCATTATTACAAATCAAAAACCCCCAAATTCCACATTTATTGGTTAGTGTTAGAGTACTCCAATTTTGATGCTAACAGGACTTCGCTTTAGCTATATTAGCTTTGGGCTCTGTACCTCAAGAACATACAAATTTCAGTCCTTTGAGCCTCAATTTTGCAACTCAACATAAATCAATAAAATCAGGCTAGGATCAAGATCCTTCAATATTTTATGATTTGGCTTGGGATCCTATGTTGACCTTCTCTATAGAAAAGGATCCAGCCGGAAGTGGGGGCATGAGATCGTAACATTAGAACAATCCCAATCAGGATTATAGCAACAACGTCACTTAGCTCTAGGCTCTTGAAGGATTTAAGCCAAGATGAGAAAACAAACAAATTCAAAATCATGAGGTGAAGTGCAAAGGGTCAGGTTGCAAATGTATTAGAGTTGGAAGTGATCAATTGTAAATGGAATTTTTAACTACTCGATTACTACAAGTATCGATGCAAAAAACCTAAAAAAAAAGGGTAGATGGTAAGGGGTTCACACCCGTAACTTACAACACAAGATAGGCAAGCAACGAGATCAGACACTTCAATTAGGATCCAAACTAATGACTCCGAAGTCCAAAGGTGGGTTTCTTCATCCTTTCCATCACAATGCCTCAAGTTAGTCTCGAATGGAGTATGAAGAACTCAGGAACCCTCCAACTTATTAAATTCATAGAATTGAATTAGAATTTGTTGTTTCAGTTCAGAGTGAATTCAGTTTCATGAAGGTGCAGACATGCAATCTGATATGGGGGAAAAAAAAAAGAAAAAAGTACAGATTGAATTCAAACCTTTAGTGTGTGCACTTCACCTCTAAGAAAAAAAATTGTAGAACTCACACATTCATAAAGCAAAATTTACTTCTGTTACAGGGAAAACATTCTACTATAAACTAAAATCATGCATAAATGTTCTATTTGATAAAGCCAAGAATACACTAATCATTTCCAATTATATGATATGTACTATGTAGTCCTAAATCACTTCAAAGTCTTTAATATTCAGTTATCAACCACCCAATCAACAGAAACTCACAAACAGAGATATAAAAACAAAGAAACATGATTACCTCAAACATGACACTGACAACTTCTACATTATGAATTTCAGGATCATGTTCCCCCCGTGCCAATCTTTCATTTATCTCTTTAAAGTGATGAGTCACCCTTTCTTCATCAAGACTCCGTAATACAGTAAGAAGGGGGCCAACAGAACTAGACTCGTACTCTGAATTGTACATTTCCTGAGCCTGATGGTGTTGACAAATACATTGAGTGCATTGGCGCATTTCTTGAGAAATTCTCTTCCATAAAATCTTGAGAGGAGATTGCTCACCCTTATCTTTAAAATAATTAAAAAAGGTTTCAAGAAGTGGTCCCATCAAATCCCAAGAGCCACACCAAACATGAATGTCATTTGGCAAGCATATCAAATAATTGAAGGTATCCGAAAACCTGCAACAGCAATAAAAGTAAATGCATGTGTCTCTCAATCAAAGTTTTCCCCACTTAAGTTTTTGTATTGGTTATCAAAAAGAGAAGGAAAAGAAAGGCAAAAGAAATTGTGATGAAGCCAAACATATGCAACATTTAACCACGATTATTATTAACAAGACAAGGGCATGTTTCAAAATGGAAAGGCTAAGATACCAAACATCAAAGAAGTGTTTTCTAAAATGACATTTCTTAATTTTACAGAAGAATATATTTTCTTCAATCACACCTAAATTAGTACATTGTTCTATAATAAAGTTTTTACAATGATTTTGATGTCATACTTTTTCACTTATACATAGTTTGTTGGCCATTCACAAATGTTTTCTGATGGTTTCTTTTGATACAATTTGTATGCTTAAGATCCTTAATTTTTTCTTTATCTTCAACTAGTAAGTTTATACATTTTTTTTCTCACTTTCAGTCATACCTCAAATTAGTACATCCTTTCAGCATTTGCATTATGGCTTTCATTATTTGCTTTTATAGTTTGAAAGTTCATCCCAAATATTTCACCAAATTCTACAACAAGGCATTATTTTCATAATGTCTTGGACATTTGATTGAACCACTATCTTTTTCAACTAATGGTCTTCTCCTCATACATTCCCCAGGAATCTCTTTTGCTCCTTCCTTCATATGCATAGTCATCAAAGAGCCCATTTGGTACAGAGTTTAAAACCTGAACTATTTTTTAAACCAAGATTCAAAGAATAAGGTTTGGTAAGTATTTTCAAAAACCATATCAACTTTAAAATCTACGAAGGAAGCAGTAAAACTTTATTGATATGTGCATTATCTTCTAAAAATCAAAACCCAAAAGCTTTAAACATTGAACCAAATAGACCCTAAAATCTTTTCTCTCATTATCTTTTTACTTGTTTTTATGATTATTTTTACAATGACTAACAAGAGAGGTCATCTTCTAAGCTATATTACCAGGACTCTTTACTGTAGCACAATGTACATCAAGTACCAACGTTCACACTTCATGATACAACATGGATGTGGGACACATTTACAACACTTTAAATTTTATAGATTCTCCAATAGAAAGCAGAGAGATTATGAAAGAATATAATGACTAATAGTTTTTTTCTTTTTTTTTTTTTTTTTTTGGAGATTGTGGCATCCTTCACTAAGATCCAACTAGTCCATGGTGGCTTCTCACTCACACACAAAGCCAAGTTTGGAGAGATCTGGGATGTAAGATGGGTCACCCACCACAAGGAATTCAAAGAAGCTTGAAGGGAAGGGTTGGGAAGTGAAATTCATTTAACTAAGGGAACAAATCAAAAATAAATACGTAAAAAGAAGAAAAAAAAAGCATATAATATAACCAGGTCCCAATATCCTAGAATTATAAGTCGTAGCTCCAGATATTTACTTGTATCTTACACTATAATGCAAGCCCGCTAAAATTAGATTTTGAGAACCCCCAATAAGAAAGTATACTCATCCCAAGAAAGCTAAAATCAAATTTAATAGATCCATTTGAACCTTTAAAAAGCAAAGAAACAAAAATCTCAAAATGTTGAAATGGCACAAGGTTGGTCAATCCTTAATAAATTTAAACAGTCTGATAAAAAACATATAAGAAAACTTCTCTCAAGTCTATAAGTTCAAATAAGATCGCTTTCTTTTCTACTTGATGTCCCTGTTTAGTAAAGATCAAGCCTATTTATATAAATCTTAGAGGTAGCTCCCAGGAATATGATAAGGCTTTTAACAAATGTCACTTAAAACAATGAAACAACTCATAGGAGACTCAAAATTAAATAACACTTAATACAAGACCACATAACTTCTAGGTAGCTAAAATGACTCCAAACTAAATGACGCTTAATACAAGATCATAACTCCTTCGCAACTGAAAAGTTGACACTAAAAAACAATAGTAACACTCAATAAAACTTCAATTCATGCATCCCTTTAATGAAGCTCAACTCAAATTAATGAAGCTCTATGCTCAAATAATTTAGCCCGTCAATGAAATTTAGCATGACTCTTCAATTTATGGTGTATGTGGCCAAAAACACTTTAATAACTTCATCTTGTATGCAATCTTGTTATTCACTTGGATTATATGTGTCAACTAGAATATTTGTATGAACTTGTTTCCTTTGTTGTCTTGTATCACACCCATACCCGACCTCATGCAACATAGGTTAGGCAATCAACTTCTTCAAGGCTTAAAGCACTCTCACTCAGTAATTTTACATGGTCATCAACCTACCACTTGATTTGATTATCTATCAACACTTTGAATGTTAAAATAGCTGCCACTCACCACAATTTAAAAAAATTTAAAAATTCAAAAGAAAAAAAAAACTAGATTTACGCACTGACTAGGAGTAGTAATCGAACATAATGGAAACCACCAATGGAGGAGTTCAAACCAATACTAACTTGACATAATAACAGCATTTTCGACATGTCAACTTCTTATTCACGCATTTTTCTAATTTACCCACAGAATCGCTCTTCCCTGTAAACAATGCAGATAGTTTTCACGATCAAACCGTTCACTTCACTTGTCGCCCAACGACACATTGAAGAGCTTAATAATCATTGATAATCCAAAACCTTACAAAGTGATTTAACAATCAGGGAAAAGAAGTGCAAAGTACCTAAGAACCAGTTCAAGAGTTCCAACAAACAAACACTATGACAACAGAACACACACAAACAAGCACGCATTTGATCCATACCATTCCTCCTTCGCTCGCGTAATCTCCCGCTGCTTAATATTATCCAAGAACGCGGCCTCGTCATCTTCTTCAATGCCTCTCCACCGATCCAATAGTTCCCTTCGACTGCACACTTGCTTCGCCATCGAAGAAAATGCAGACAATCAGAGTGTCTTCACAGCATTCATGGACCTGTCTGATCCGAAGAAAACTAGGGTTTTCCTATTTCTGGGGCAGCAAATGTAGAATACAGAAGAGATACAGAAGCCTGAGAAGTAGAACGGAAATTTTTGAACCTCAATTGCCTCTTGATTCTCGCTTCAGAGAGGGCGAGTTAGTGGAGCAAATTTTCCCACTCTCGCTGTGAAGGAACGGAAAATGATGGTTCCGGATCCTGCGAGACCTGTCCGGGTTTGGTTTCAACAAAAAGCAATTTCTGCGATCAAAAAAAATAATAATAATAATTAAAAACGTTTATAAAGAAGTAAATAATATTAATTTAATTCTTATAATTATATTTTTATATAATTTTAACATTTACAAAAATCACATAATAAGCATTACTTTAATATGAATAATAAACTTTTCAATATTTTTTTTTGGTGAGAAGGATGATATAATGTAATGAGTATGGTAATTATATAAAAAATGTAATTACTTCATAAGACTATTTTTTATAAACATTTTAATATTACTTTTAAGAAAGATTTTTATTTGCTGAGAAATTATAGGAGTCACAACATCTCCAATGTTCAAGTTAAGCTCATTGAAATATTAGGTTAGGCATTCTTTTTTACTTGTATTTTTACCACTGGATTTTTAATGTCTAAAAATTTAAAAAATAAAATGCTTGATATATAAAAAAGGGGCAGTTCTAATTACACACACAAAAATATTCTCTTAAAAAATATAGGTGGTTGGAATATCTTTTTAGTTGCCAAATTTAAAATTACCCTTAGAAAATGGCAACAAATATTTTCAAGAATTTTCTTTTTTTTGTAGCTTTTCTTTTTACAAAAAAAAAAATTCTATGTAATATAGACCAGTTATACAAGTCAAAATTATATTTTGTTGAAAAATTTGTGTGAGTAATTACTATTTTAGATAAATATTTAACATGGTTAAGTATTAATTTGTTTGCTTTTTTTTCTAATTCTCTTTCATTTTTCTAATAATTTTCTTTTATATGTATATATCATATTTATATATTATTTTTCTTTTTTTTTCTTTGGATAAATCTAAACTTCATAATGTAATATATGTATTTTATGGGTCAAAACAGAAAACATAAGTATTTATAAAAAGAATCATATTGATTCTTAATCTTTGATATATAAAAATTAAAATTATATAATTATTTAGCTGAATTAAAATATGTATGTATATATATATATATGCACCATTCTACAAATGTTCTAAGGCATTTATTTTGTTGCATTCATCCAACAAAAAGGATACCATCCATTAGTTCAAGCTGCGAAAATAAAATTATAATCAACTAAGCTTAAGAAATATTGCAAGAAAGAATATGTATAAAGTTATATTACAGGAGAACCACACTAGACCAAAGCACAAAAAGAAGAGAATGCCTAACGAATCAGCAAAGACTCAACTAAACTAAATAAGAGGACATGAGATTCCAACTGATTTTCATGTGTGAAGGCATTGGAGCCACAAACCGTAGTACGTCCTTCTGCTTTGAAGCAAATGCTGTGCGCTTGGCTGACCCTTCACCTAAAACCTGAAGAAACTTTGCAATGTTGGGCAGCACAAGCTCTCTACAATGAAGGTGTAACAGAGGAACCTTAGACAGGACACTTCCCTTCTGAACCTCCAGCCCTTCAGGCCTCCGCAACTTGTATGGCCTTCCAGACATTGGTTCAATGTCAACTCGGGGCATTTGCTTCCACCTCGAATGCACATACCAACCATACTTGTAGTCTCCAACAATGGGCGTCCCCAGGGCTTCGGCACAATGAACTCTTAGCTAAAACACCAACATGCCCTTCATTAGATTGTTCAAACATGATTAGAAAATATTTTCTAGCAATTTTATTTCTACCGCACCTTCGTTGATTCCTGATATGCCCGTGATGAAGACATTAAAACATTACTAAAATTTAGACTCAATTCAAATGATAAATGATTCTGTGACACGAGTTTTTGTATCAATTGTAGATGATTTTGATATTATGCTATGTTTTGACATGAGTTTGATGGTGTTCACAAACTGATATGTCCTATAATGTAAAGGGTGAAATCCTTTAACCAGTCAAAATGGGTACCTGATGCTTTCGGCCAGTAAGTGGGCGTAGTTCAATCCATGAGCATCCATTTATTGTAGGGCCCAATACCCTATACTCAGTTATAGCATCTTGAGAAGGTTCTATACCTGACGGGTGAGCAGTAATGATTCTTTCTGTCTTCCCATCATTTAGAAGCACCTGCATTAAAATATCAAAGGATTTGCTCAAACGAGTTAGCATACTTTACATGCATTATCTTTAATTAAGGGAACTGCCTCATGATTCACTTGAGTCAAATCATGAACAATGTGAAGGAAAGGCCATATACCTTAGAAAGACGTGAACTTATAATGCCTTGTTTTTCTTTAGGAGAGCCAATAACCAATGCCCAATACCTCTTAGCTGTTGCTGCACAAGCATCATCCCAAGTCTAAATGATTGATTAGCATACCATTCAAAAATTTACTTTCTTTCAGACTATTTAACCACACAAAAGCTAGTAACCAACCGCCAATATGTACATTAGATTCTGAACAATAATATCTTACATAGATGCAGCAAAATTATAATTAGGAAATCGAGATGAAGTACCTTCGAGGAGGTCTTTGCCTTACTATTGTCATTGAACAACCATTGAAGTCGGGCTATGCTTTCTTTTGACCTCCCCATTAAAAGGATACCACTGCTCTCTCTATCAAGCCGATGCACCTAATGGCACAGTAACAAGCCCAAAATTGTTAAAAGCAGCAAATAAAACAAAATACATTCAATATCTTGTCAACTTCATCCAGAAATCTAATAAAATCTCAAGCTTATTCTTTTGATGAAAGAATTATTGGTATCCAAATTTACCAACTTTGGACCATCGTCTTGACCATAAGATAATGCAGCAGCAGCCAAGGCATCCATACTGTTGTGGACTGGTAAATTTCCCTAACAATTCATCAAGTATAATGCTATCAACATATACATGCATTAGCAGTTAACTTGATTGAAACCAAGAGAAATAAGATCAAAGAGACATGTCATACCTTTACAGGCAATTTAGGGGGCTTATTCAAAACAAGTATAGCAGAATCCTGAAATATCATAGCAAAAAATAAAAAAATAAAAAAACGATAAGGAAGAAACAGAGTTCAACTGTCATTGGTCAAAGAATTAATAAATTCTGTAAAAAGAAAGCAGCATAGCCAAAAGCAGAATGCATGAAAAAATATGGGTAATATTTGGTTTACCATCCAAAAACCATCTTCAGTTTTTGAATGGTGAAACAAAAAGAAAACCCTAAATAAAATGTTTGGAGGAGTAGTTCTTGAAAAACACTTTTCTGATAGTTTTTGAAAAACACTTCTCTGTTCTCTCAAAAAACTCGAAAGCATGTAGTGTCCACTGTCATTTCCCAAGTTTTCTAGTTGTACTTTTTGGGACCCCTGAAAACAGAAACAACCTAATTTTGGATACCAAACAAACACAGCCATGGGTTTTGCTTCAGAACCTCACCACTCAAAATGAATGGGAATTCATGCAGAATTCACATCACAATAAGACTATGAATCAATTATCACAGGGCATTTTCTAAATTTAGAGAACCAACATATAAATAATATTGAAAATGATTTAACTATCTTATGGACTCTCTTATTACTTTATAGCATCTCTATACCCTGGAAGTCTAGAGTCAACAAAAGTTCAAGATTGCAAGTAATCCAATAGTCTGTTGATGTCCTAGCCTTAACAGCCATGACCAGCAGAAATGACACCAATGCTGATCTGGACCATAACCGTAAAATGCACAAGAAAATTGGATATTCTTTCGTTTATCTCAGCTTACATGAGCTGCTCATGTTAATGTTACGTATAATAATTCAGCTAAGTCATAACAACATGCCTTGTACATCACAAGTCTTTGCAAGTATTCTATCTCATCTGCATTAGGATAAAGAGTTCCACTTGGGATTGTATCAAATCTTTTGGAAATTCTACTCTCAGCAACTGAAACAGGTACATATATCTTTGAACCAGCTTCCATAACCACATTAGGACTAATCTGTACACAGAATGTCAAGTTGTTGAGTGAATCAAAGAAAACACCAGTTCAAATTGATTAAAACCCGTGAGGAGTTTAGTTGTTTAAATCAAGGACAACAAAAGCAAGTTTGAGATTTTGCAAATTTAAGTAACAATGGTACCTTTCTTAACTGTGGCATTCCGTTCTTATCAGCCAACAGATGGCTATAATCGGAACATTCCATTTGGACCTAAAGATGCATTCATCCAAAGAGAAAGCAGATTCCATCACAAACCATGTAGCCACACACTGACCATCAAGCAATGAATTGAATCTTAAACAAAGTAGGTTTTCAGCTTTAAAAAAATTTAACAAAATTAAGAAAAATAACATATATGGGTGCTCAATAAATAAACCATTTCCACTTACTTTTGTCTTAAATTTCTATATAGTCAAATTTGCCTAAATATTTTAAGATAAAGTTTCCCACCCTTGACGTTATTCCTTGAAGCTTAAACGTGGAGCAACACGCCTCATGACTTGAAAAACACAAAGTAAGTTGTCAAACACTGTTCTATCTCAGTTCTAATTCATGACTAATCTATTCCAGACTCATTCCAAGTAGAAAGATCAAAAGTGAGAGAAACTAATAAAACAATGACAGTCCTACTAATCTCCGTCCCCACATCTAAAACTCACAATAAAATTCTACCTGGCCAAACCTCAAATCAATAATCTACAATCCCAAAATTCCTCAATTTTTTAATAAACCGAAAACTCACCCAAATCCAATTAAAGGGCAGCAAAAAGTTTCAATTTTGTTCGTGTCTGATTAAATATTCCACCATAAAATATATCCTGAACACAACAAGAGAGTGTGCAAAACTCACCAAGCCCTTGTTAAAATGGGATTGAATGACAGAAGCGGGAATATCAGCGAAGTAGTACTTGAGCCAATTAACAGCGGTAACACGGCCAGGTTGTGAGGACGCGTGCTTACCGGGCAAGGGATTGTTGGGGTCATCTGGGAAGGGCGGAAGAGAAAGAAGCTGCCGCGGCTTAGGGCCTTCTTTGGGGCTGCCCAAGCGGGCAATGTTGTTGGACACTCTAATCACAGGAGCGGCATTAGCGTGTTGTGGAATTGAAGCTCTTGAAAAGTGTCTAATAGCAACAGCGGTCGAAAACTTGCCTCTGCGCATGCTACGAAGCCAACGGGAAGCGAGCGCGCGAGGAAGAGGAGGAAAAAGCCTGTTACTTCGGGGCTGTTTCGAACACAGTATTGTATATCCTATATTTAAAATAATACCTCCTAAAATTTGTAATATTATTTTATTTTATTCAATCTAATTGTATAAGAACAATACACACCAAGCACAAAGAAAGTAATTGAGCTTCTAACAGGAAGGAGGCATTGGACTTGCTTATTTGATATTTATTTAAAACATAATTATAAAAAATAATTAATAAAAAGTGAGTATATAAAAAATAATAATCATCATTGTTATAACTTATGAATTAAATTGTTGGGTATTTAATAATACACTAGGAATGAGAATGATTTCTTGTCAAAAGAAGTGCTATTTCGTTTCATGAATTATTGAATAAGTAGAAAATAAAGCAAAAATATGGAGAGAATTATATGTTATTCTCAAAGTAAATCCCACAATGCCTACATCAGTAAATCCTAAAAACAAGAAGAGAAAAATTAAGGAAAATCTTTCCTTCAAAAAAAAAAAAACTAAAAAAATAAATCAAAATATAAATGGCAAAAACCATTGCCTAATACAATATCATGCTGAAAGAGAACTCAGCTTTTTCCTTTCTCTCAAGAATTAATTTAAAAAAAAAAAGAAAATTAATAAATTTTTTTTCAAAAAAGGAACCCTTAGGACATAGCATCAGCTTTGTCACTGCGTTCACATTGGCGTCTTCAACCTGCGCAGCATTAGGCCTTGGGGTTGGTCTAGAATCCAGTGAACAGTCAGTGTATGAAGGCTTCACAAGTTGTTAAAGAATGTGCTTCTCAATTAGCAAAATGTCTTTCCATGCTTCATAGAACATCCAGGTGATACCAGAGGATGGCATGACTTTCAAAGAGCTTGCACCCCAACCTCTATACAGCCCACCCAATCCCTCCTCTCTAACTATTTCCGATAATGCCGCCACCATATTAACAGGACACTTCCCTTGCAAAGATCCCACCATTAACCGCTTCCTTGCCACTTCTAATGGAAAGCTTAGAGTGCTTGCAGTAAGACCTGCAAAATAACAAAAACTAGTTTAAAAACAAAAAAGAAGCAAAACCCAAAAACCAAAAGCCAGACAGGTGCCCTAAACCCTAAACCCGAAAGACAAGTGCTTACCAGAAAGGGCTCCGACCAGAAGCATGTCAGCACGATTCAATGATTTTTTGTTCATCCTTCGGCAGTAAGAATTTTTCAGAGTCTCGTACATGAAATAGTAACATGTGCTGTATGGGAGCATGCCAATCAATGTAGGCGAAATGCCAGCATATAATGCTCCAATTCCCCCATCCTTGTACATCTTATTGAGGGCAAGGCCCACACTAGGATAAGCTTCGGGATCAACAGTTAACCGATCCTGAAACAGATAGGAGAGAACAAGAACTTTAACGGTTTGCTTTCCTGTTTTTCCTTTGCTTCTACGGTAGAAAGAAGGAATTAAGTAATGTGTCCACTAAGATAACTTTGCCCATGATGTTCCATTCCTAGAAATCAACAATAGAGGTAATGTTAACGGAAAAATGATAATCTAATCACTCTATTATTTTCTCTTTAGGAACATCCACTAAAAGTACAACAGCATGTTTAAGATGCCAGCATATGCTAGTATCTTAAAGTAAAAGCACAATTACATATTTAGAGGCCATTTGGTATGGATGATCATCGACATAGGAATGAGAATCTTAAAATTTTCTATGCAAAGTTAAAGTTCACAGATAAAGAGGGTGGAAGAACAAACTCCAGTACCTTCAAGACTTCAAGAGGATGGCAAGCAAGTGTGCTCACAAATCCAGCAGCGGCACCACCAACAGCAGCTGGAGATATCCAAGAGAAAGAGCAATCCAGGTCGACATTACCAATTTTCAACTTGGGACATCCATTCTGCCTGAACTTTTCCTGTGCAGATGCAACTGCTCTAGTGACACATTCAAAAGTACCAAGCTCAATTGCCTGAGTTGGAATTATCCGAAGCATGTTTACAGCATTCCCAGTCCACAGCCCTTGCCAACCCTGTTGCTCGATGACCTCAATGAAACTTCCAGCAATGCTTCTAGAGCCAATACCAACTACCATCCTGGTCCTGTATAATTCACACCAATTATTAAGGGAGAAAATTTTACTTGCACTAGTTTGTTCTTTCAAATTAGAAGTCTTAACCTTTTTTCCTAATACACTAGTTTCTTCTTTCAAATTAAAGTCCGAAGTTTTTACCTAATTTAAGGAACTTGCAGGTACAATATCGATTACCATCACATAAAAGAAGATACTTTAGGCATGTTCTCATTTACTTGAACTCTTGAACTCCTTTACTTACACTTGGACTCATGAAAGAGCTCAAAAAAAAAAACATAAGCACCCTTAGTTTCCAAGAGCACTTCAGTTCCCAAGCGCTTCCAAATGAAAGCCGTTTAGAATTTTCAATGGATATACTAAAACTTATCCTGTTGACAAGCTGATGTCTAAAGTCTCATTGCTAAATATATGAAATATAATAACAATCTAATACACAAAGCTCCAATCTATGCAGGGTCTTAAAGAAGGGTCAGACCACTTCAGGTCTAGTGTACACAATTTTACCCTGTATTGCACAAGGTTGTTTCCACAACATGCAACCAAGGTCACTTCGTTCATAATTTTTACCACTGTGCCAAGGCCCCCTTACTCTAAATATTAACTATTGCCTTTATTCTGAACTCAATAAAACAAAAATAACCAATAAACAAAAAGTTGAGTACAAGAAATCAAGATATCCACTAACTAAAATGATCAAAGTGATTTAGCTCCATCAAATTTTGACAGATTTTAGCTTAAAAGGCAACCAATGTTTAATATAAATTCCTAACAATTTATAGTTATAATTAGATAATAAACAAAGAAAAACATAAAATAGAAACACACCTTATGGTTTCCAATGGAGCAAGAAAAGCTTTAGTCATGGCGCCCGCCAAGGCCCCACTAACAAACTCCCTAACTTCTCTAGTCCTTAAGAAGTTCTGCATCCACATAAACCAAAACTTTCAGCCCAATCAGGTCTAAAAATGCCAATAATTCAAGCAAATCAAAATCAATTCCTAGAAATTTCTGCTTAAACATCAAAATGTAAAGTCCAAGCTAGCTTCTACCAAGTACAATATCATCACAGAAACTGTTTAGAACACTTCACCAGCTACAATTAAACAGTTTCACTCTGTAAATTACTGATTGAAAGAATGATTTGATCACACAGAGAAGTTTGATAGAAAGCAGAAGATTCACTAACAGAATTATTTAGCTTAAAGAAAGGAAGGAAACAAATCGATCAAACAATAATCCAGAAAATTCAGAGTTCCCAAATCTGACGCTGTTGAAAAGAAAAAAAAATCATGATTCACAGAAGCAAAAGTGCAATTAAAAAAAAAAAGAAAAAAAGCTCGAAAACTTAAGCCCTTTTGAGAACAAATTTTTAATCCCCAGAAGATAAAATAAGTACAAAAAATTCAAACAATACTTTAAATTAAAAAAATTATAATAGAAAGTTTTTTATATCCACCCAACAGTACAACCCCACGTTCAGTACCACAAATAACAAAGATCATTTTTCCCGCCAAAAATGATTAAAAAAAATCTGGTGACCCAAGCAGGCCCTAATCTACAAAGACGAAGAAATAAAACTCACCTTCACGGCTCGCTCAACATCAGGAACTTGAAACCGAAGCTCAAAAGCTCTATCTTTTTCAAGCTCAAGCTCCTTCGGTGCCAGAAGCACTCCATAAACATCAGCACCCATTACACAGAAATTCTTCTTCTGCGATACCGATTCAAACGCCATTATCAATCAATCAAAATACTTGTTTTAAAAATATATATATCTATAAAAAAAAAAAAAATCCACCGATCAACACAACTCTCGAAACGAGAACACTGCTTGCGTATTCCCTCAAAAGTTCTAAGATTTTTTTTCCATAAAAATACAGAAATGGCATGAGAAAAACAACGAATTCGACAAACATGCCTGGGTCGACGTCTTGCGGGTCATCGATGGCTAGAGAGGAAGGAAGGGTATTGACGTTTCTAGGGTTTGGATTTGGGAGCACCGGCCTTAGTCTTTCTTCTGGGGACCGGCCAGATTGGTTGGCACCCGAAGACCCATATGAAAGGGAGAGCTACTTATGGTTCGATCTTCGCTACTTCCAACGCGAGTAATTAATCAGAAACAGTAATAAGCATTAAAAAAAGAAAGAAAATTCATTTATTTCTATTTCTGTTAACAGATATCTACTAGATATCTGGAAAAAGTGCGAGAACTGGATATTACATGGTCCGCCATTTGTCAATTAGGGTCAACCATGCGGATGTACGAGCTATGAAGCAATATTAGACTTCCATTTGGACTTGGTTGTACATGCACAATGCGGTAGGGTGTACCAGATCATTCAAAATAATGATTCCCGGGCCTTATTAAATGCATATTTGGTAACTCTTTAAAAATTAATGTTTGATAGTAATTAATGTTTGATAACAAATTTATTAAAACTTTTTACAATAAAA
>JAJIYU010000051.1:0-76843 GCA_030144865.1 Tinospora cordifolia | reverse complement strand
ATTATTTAAAATAACTATTAGTGATATTTAAATTTTAATATTTTAGATAAATAATTTAAAATTATATTTTTTAAATAATTAATTATTAAAAATATAATTTTTTATATAAATATAAATAATTATATATATTTTTAATTTGAATGTAAATAATAAGTATTTTAAAAAAATTATATTTTATGAATAAAATATTGTGATTAATGTATTGAATGAATTGATATGATTGTGGGACCCATACAGTACAGTTTAATAAACTTGTAGCATTGTGAGTGTGAGTTTAATGAGTGAAAGTTTAATGAGTTGATGATGTGGATGATGTGGAAGGTTTATTGAGCTTTGACATTGGAGATGCCCTTAGAAACACGGCCAGATGGCAAGTTCAGCTCGAGAATGACGTGTTGTACAAAGAAGAAGCGGTAGCTAATCAAAGGCATGATACATACATGAGTTAATTATGATTTTAGGTGTAATTCTATAATATGTATATAACTTTAAAAAGTGAAAAATAAATATTAGAGTAAATAAGTCCTTGGCGAATAAAATATAATTGAATTATGTCATGATTTAAGAAAAAAATAAAAGAGGCTGAAAAGCTATATAAAATAATAATAATAATAATAATAATAATAATAATAATAATGAGAGACAAAATTATAACGAAATGAATAATTTTTAAAATGAATTATACACGTATACACACGTATATACTTTTTTTTTTTTTTTTTTATAAAGAGAATACTTCTGAACAACCACATTTTATTTTTTATCACTTAACTAACTATATATTCAAAATATCTTTTAACTTTTAATTATTAAAGTATAATGAAAGATAAATGAGTAATTTAACTATCTTAAGTTAGTTTTTGTTGGGAATGATCTTACACCAAAAGAAGCATTTAGCTGCAAACTTTTTAGCTATGAAAGTTATTTCATTGCTAAAATATAAGTTTGGCTATGAAATTAAATTTTGAAGCTAATAATTTTAAATATAAATCTAATTTTATAGTTAAAATATATATTTAGCTACAAAAATTTAAATTCATATCAATTGAGTTTTAGTTACAAAATCTTTTTAATAACTAAATATGTATTTAATCATGAAATTTAAATTTTATAGCTAAAATTTAAATTTAACTAGGAAAATATATATTCATAGCAATTTTTGTTTAGCTATAAAACTCATTTCATAGCTAAAATATATATTTTAAGCTTCTCCTCTGCTCACAATCAAACTCGCTACACCCATTAATTTTTTTATATTCATTTTATATAATTTTAAAATAAAATAAAAATAAAAATTGAGGTTAAATATGAATATTAGCTGTTATGATATATTTGTATAATAATTATTTATTGATTCAGAAAGTAATGACCCTTAATTACCCTTATAATCACAATTAAAACAATAAAAAAGAACTGGCTTATTAAACCTTTTATAATGAAATAAATCGCCATTAATTAAAACTTCTATATAAAATAGATTCTAAGATTTAAAGTTTTTAAAACGATCAAAATAAACTATAAAAATAACGTTATTGGGTTTGACTGCAGGGGGCAGGAGAAACATATTTTAAATACCCACTTTTCAAGAGAAATTACACTTATTTTATCTTCTGTCATTATATTTTTAAATTCAAAAAATCCTTAACTATTGTAAATCTATATAGAACTAATTGAAGAAATGCAAACAATTTTTTTTTTAAAATAAAGAAAACCTAGTCAAGAACATTAGAGAAAAGAGAGAAATTCTAAAAAAAAAAAAAAAAACTTATTCTCTTTTGTTGATAATTTTCATAAGATATAAGATCTTTTTATATAAATTTTTGGAATTGAGATTTACAGCAATCATAATAATTATAATTAAAAATATTTAAATAATTTTATTAATTTAGACATTATGTGATTTATGGGTTGCGAGATACTAAATTTTAAGGAGGTTATAAAGACATTCAATATATTTATTTGTAACCCCAACGTTATGAAAGTTTGCTTACTTAATTTATTAAGGATATTTCCAACTCTCAGTCTATTTTTTACTTAATTTGGAAATTATTTCAATATTAAAAAATTACTTTTTTTAAAAAAATTTGTTTAGTCTATTTCTTATTAAAAAAAGAAATATTCAGCTCTAAAAAGAATATTCTTTTTTGAAAAGATTATTTATTTTTAACTTGTTATACAGGTAAAAGGAAAAAAGAATAAAAATAAAAATGAATAACTAAAAGCCATGCCATCTTGCTCAACTCACCATCTCACCATCTTGTATAATTTTAAAATGGAATAGAAAACAAAAAGGAACATTTTATGGGAAATGGCCTAACTCGTAACATTTTGCATTTGCTCTAGCCTTCATTCCTTTACACGCTAAACTTCAGTTATTTCCCGATAAAAAAACCACCCACTAAGAAAAACTACCCAACTACCTTGGTTAATTTCCATTATTATATTTTTTTCTATCTAAAACTTCGTTAACGTTTTTCAATTGTATATGATGACTTTATCATATATACTTATATATAATATATATACCAATAGAAGATAAAATACAATAAGAAAAGATAATGGAAATCAGTCAAGAATTTTTTTTTTTTTTTTTTTTTTTTTTTTTTTTTTTTTTTTTTTTTTTTTTTTTCCAAATTGCCCTTCCCTTCCCACCCAGAGAAGAAAGGAGACAATAAATTACTAAGGATTCAGGTTTTTCTTGCTACCCCAGTGAAATTTCCAGCAACGATGGTAAAAGAAGTAACAAATTGGATTATTTTAACTGATTGAAAGGGTGTTCTTTTACAAGAAAGAAAGATTCCAAGACAACAATAAGTAATTGAATTTTCACATACCTTCATGTGCTCTCTCAGCAGTATCCAAGACTTTCCCAGTTTCCACACTTAACCATTGCAATGTTGAGTCATGGGTGGCAGCTAATATCTGCCCATCAGGTGAAATACTGAGACGATCATAATGCAAAGAAGCACCTTTT
Organism: Tinospora cordifolia; assembly: GCA_030144865.1. NCBI lineage: Eukaryota > Viridiplantae > Streptophyta > Magnoliopsida > Ranunculales > Menispermaceae > Tinospora > Tinospora cordifolia. The sequence goes on along the minus strand of JAJIYU010000051.1, from coordinate 73,869 downwards.
GAATCGTGCAGGGGAATTGGGAAGACCTTCAAGGTTTTTGGGTCCTCATCAAGATGATATCGAACTTCAAGAATCAAATACAAAAGTCAATGCAGCCAAATAAAGCTCAAAAAGTATAAAATGGTCAATCTGATTCACTAGTATACACCACCACAGCAAGACACTAAAAATATCACTAGGTTAGACTACATAAGACAGTCAAAAAATAAAATTCCATCAAACCCACAAAAACAGTTGATAGATGGAACCTATATCTCATCTAGATACCACAATGCAATATGAAATATTCTTTCCGATATACAGAAATGGTCTGATGAACCTAATTTTCATACAGAGACCGCACCCAAATCTTTATGTACTTCCACAAAATTCAGTCCCTTAAAACTAGAATCAAAAATTGCCTTGACAACCAAAAATAAATAAACATATAAAATGTAGCTTAAAACTTCTTATACAAAAAGATCCTCCAAACACACCCTACTCTACCTAGAGATGCATTGTCAATCCTAATCTAGTGTTTCATCACTACAGAAGTTTCCATGCTTCATTTTAAACAAACTACTCATATGAATAGCTCAACTCAACAAAATTTGTTCACAGCTAAGTTGACTACATGAATCCGCTACCTAGATCTAAGGTTGAATTTATACGTTCATTAATGAACTCTTCACATCCATCCTAACATTTCCATTACACTAAGTTTATTGGCGTGTCATTCATAAATCACCCAACATTTTGCTCCATGAAATAGGCCAAAGTTGGCATACAAGTGTCTTGCAAAATTTCACTTTCAACTTCAATGGGATATGTAAGATCACATAATTTTCCTTTCACCAGGCACACAAGGGAAATTCCTAGCCTAAAGAACACCTTTTCCAGGAGTGCAGTCTTGTCAAAGCAAACTGGATGCAGTGGTCCAAAAGATATACCTGCCTTTGCCCTCTAGAAGATAATTTTGTTTTTGTACCTTGTACTTCTTTCCTTTTTTTCTTTTTATTTTGTTATATATATATATTGCCAGCTTGTGGTGTGTTTGGGCTGTGCATAATAGTAGAGTATTTAGGAACACAAGCTCTACTGTTGCTCTTTTTTGTTGCTGTTGAACTGGGACAGTATTTTAGATAGTCCATAATTGGGATACATCATTCCCTCAATTTTAACTTTAATATATAGATCAGACTGCATATCCAGTCAATATATATAATACTCCACAAACATTCCACAGCTTGACTCATCCTAATCTAACTCCCTCGCCTATTTCTTTGTCTTGATGAATAACTGATCATAAAATTACACTTGATTTGTTAACTTCTAGTCTTTCCCCAACCCTCTAACTTAGGATTTACTCAGATTTTGTTTCAAGACTATCTTTTTCAACATATTTCATCAATTCTTCCATAATAACCACAACAAGATGAGGACTCAAGGCACATCCTATATTTTCTTTTGATCTTTTTTTTTTTTTTTTTAAGTTTCTTCAATTGTTGTTTTTACTATCACTGTTGTCCAATCATGCATCTTCCTTTTGAAGTCCAATGCTTCTTTTATTTTTGAAAGAAATCCAGTCTACCTAGTTGCAATTCTTTTTCTTTTACTAACTATCAACCGTGGTATATTTCTAGCTATTGTTAAAATTTAATAGCAGTTCCTTCCAAAATAATAATTGATAAGTTTATATTCGATCTTTAGTTCGAGGGGGAGAGTGTTAAAATACTCATGTATTAAGGATATTATATTTTGCAAGGTAAAAGCACCAAACAAGTCAACCCAAGTTTAACTTGATAAGTTGTCTTTTAGTATAATTTATACAATTGATGCTAGATGCTAGCCGATTTATTTCTCTTTTATTCATTCTTTTCTTTTACTTTTTATGGTCAATGTTTATCTACATTTTTTTCCCTAGAAAAACCACAAGAATACAAACCAAATTTGGGAAACTAACGATAAAGAGAATTCACCTACAACCTAAGCCTCTAAGACAAGGCATAAACAGAAGACAATAAATACACCTTTTGAACTTGTTGATTCTCAGGAATACTAGAGAAAGGAAAAAAAAAATAATACTAAAACCTCAACTTTTATAAATAAAAAATCCCAAAAGCATATGATGACGTTAAAGTAGGCAAAAATTTGGCAAGAGGTCAAAATCAACTCAAATACCAAAAATTGCAAATTTTTGCCAAAGATTAAGAAAAATTATGTCAAGACTTACCTAAAAAAGGCCCTTGCAATGGCCAAAATGATGGAATTCAAAGGCCTAAATGATGGAACCTTCCCAAAAAAAAAAAAAAGAAACCTTACGCATGATGACAGTAATGATTATTCATCGGCATGTCATTTTTATTCAGGAATAAGTGTTGTTTCCACAAAATTCCACAAACAATTTTTTAGCAAAATCCCATCTTCTTCCTTTTTCCCCCTGCATACTATAATTCTAAAAATGTTCAAATCCATGCACATATTCCAACCTTTTCTGGATTGCATCATTCTCCCCTGTACAGAAAAAATTTGACCTTGAATTTGATAGTGGTCCACCATCATTAGAAGAATCCCCCAAGGAATGAGGTGTTTGGCATTAGAAACAACTGAGGAGCAAAAGTGATAGGGCGGCTTCAACCTCTAAGTATTTGGATTAATCTTTCAATGATTATTAAAAGACCAATTTTCTGAGCTGCAAGCTTCTTGTCCTCGTGGGAGTAACACAATTCTTCATCCATGTGGCTCACACATAATCACCCACCTCAAACTCCACATGCCAACATTTCTGATTTGCAGCTTTTTTTCTTTCTTGTCTAGCCTCTGCAAAACAATTGTGAGTGTTCTAACGGATCTACAAAACGAAATCCTCGGCCTTGCCATGCAAGCACAACTGATTAGAATTGAAGATAGATCAAGGGGACATCTGGCAGAATGATAAGACAGCTTCAGAAGGACTAAAGCTAGCACTATAATTTCATGCATGATTATGAGCAAACTCAGCTCAATAAAGCGACTAATTTTGCTGCTTCACATGATCACCAACTAAACTACAAAGAAGATTTCCCAGGGAACAATTACTAACCTCTGTCTAATGGGTCGTTTGGGAGAAATGATTACTACTAAGTTCTAGTTAGTATTTACCATCTTCCACAAACTCTGGCCAAAATGGCAAATAAAACATGGATCACAATCGAAGACGATAATAGTAGGGCATCCAAGGAGATGATAAATCTTTTGAAAAAATAAGACTCCTATGTCGATTGCATTTAGTGTTCTTAAAAGGAATGACACACGTCATCTTTGAGAAACAATCATCGAGTACAAAAATGGAATCCATACTAAATCAATCCATTGCTAGATAGGAATGGGCAAAAGACAATATAACCCAACATTAGTAGACTTGCAGTTCGATACTAGGCGAACACAATCTCTTTCCACTAATCGCCCTTCATCCATGGTCCACACGCTACTACTTTTCCCAACAAGGTGATCAGATTTCTCTCTCTACTCTGCAGAACTGTAAAATACAGCTATTGCAATCAACAAACCTAGCACTATCATCCCCCACTAATGGTATCACTTCAGCTGGTTTGTCAATGGCTACTACCTGTCACCTTTTGCATGTCCCCTAGAGTTTGCAAAACCCAAGCCAAAATCTCGCTAAGACCACTCATCGATCTTTCCATTTGTAGTCTACATCATAAATCCCCCTTCATTTCTTCAACTTCTTTCTCCAACGACTCAACTCTCCCTTTGCTTTTCTTTTGTTCCATCTAGATCAGCTTGCTTTGGAGCCAATTTTGATAAAACTCTTAATAATGAAGAAGACCAAGAAACTAATAAAAATGAAAAATGGACAAGAACGAAAAAAAAGGCGGGAACAAGAATGATAACCTTCCTTCTGACATCTTGCTTAAAAAAAATTCCTCGGATGTTCTCCTTTCCCCTGGTACAACTATTTATACTTTACAGTACAATTGGCTAATTATCCTCACAAGCATTTACAAAAGTGCCCCTCCAAGTAATAAAACATTTGCAAATGAATATGTATCAATTACAATTGCAATATTGCTCTTTATCACCAAATGTACACGGTTGTTGCTACTGTCAAAGCATTGTTGGTTCTTCACACTTCTTCCCACATCTTGAATTTACCAAATGTTCCACCTGGCGTCTATCAATATCAAATTCGAGCTAAATTGCAGTCTTTGTTACACTATTTTTCGTCAATGCCTTGTGTTTCTTTTTACAATTTGACTATTGGTGCCATGGTTCATCACATTCAAAACAACATACGCTAATCTAACCAAGGAACAAAAATTCAACCTCGTCCTAAACTTCAACCTTTGAGAATCCAAATTAATTCAAAGAGTTCAAAAAATTTGAAGGAATTTTTGTAAAAATTGGTCAATTTAAAAAAGTTTAAAAATATACTATGTAAATGATAAAATATCCATAATTTCTATAAAAAATGATGAAAAGAAACACAAATAAATAAATTTTATTTATAAAAATATACATATAATAGTTTCAAACGTGTATTTTAACATTAATAATATTTAATGCATATTACACGTGTTAACTTAAAACTATTATAAAAAAGAAGAAAAAATAGAAGCTTATAGTCAAACTTTAATGGTCTTGCAAACATACACCCTAGTTCAATTGATTGTTGGTTCGCTAGTCGCTACAAGCACAGATCCTCTCTATCGATTACAATAGATGTTTCTCGTTTCTCGTTTTACTTTCAACACTTTTCCTCTTAGGCTTTTAACCTATTTTTCTCTTATCTTTCTTCTCTCTATTGTCTCTTCTCTAGACGACAACTCATTTTTGTTTATCTTGGATAGGTACTCGCCAATTGTATATATCTTGCTTTTAATCTCTTTCATTTATAAGGAGATTTTTTTTTATAATAATCTCTATGATTTTACAGAAAAATCTCTATACGCAACAAATTTTTTTCATAAAAATTGCCTTTTTTTACAGTTTTTATGAATTTTTTAATGCAAAAATCGTTGAAACTTCAATTTTAGGTAAACTTCACTAAGATTTTGACGAAATTTTGTAATTTTATAATTATCGGTGAACTTCGCTTCGATTGTCCAAAATACATAATTAATTCGACTAATTTCGCTAAAATTCGGCTAATTTTCATACTACGGATCTAACAATCATCAGTAGATCTAGAAGGACATCGTTTATTAGCACTTGAGCCTAAGTGCCAAAAGTTACACCACCTTAGAGTGCTAGTTAATCCTTGTACTAGAAGCCCCTTTGGTGTGCTTCAAAACTGTGACAGCATCAAACATGTTCAACATGTCTTGAAATTGTGGATTTATGCAGCCAATACATCGTGACACCAACCAATTCATTGTCTCTATAATATTATTATGAGCCAGCAATTGATAAGACTTCATCGTGTAGTCACAACAAACCGCAACCTGTGGTGCAAATTTTTAAGCAGTTGGTGCACTGTTCGCATGTTTGTAGTGATAGAGGACGAAGGTAACTCACATGCGTTTCATCATCTTCTCCCAAGTTGTAATTTCAGGTTTGCCCAGTTGCACACTAATCATTTTGTTTTGCTACCATCAAGCCATTGCCTACCCCAAAGCCTAGCGACTACTAAGGAAACCCATAAATCATCATAAATTTCTTTACATTCCATGGTCTCATCAACAACAGCAAGCCAATCAAGGAAATTTTTTGGCTTGATGTTCATATAGGATTTTGGGATAATAACCTTGCTCCCCAAATTCCATCATTTATACCTATCTTTGCAGCACAGCCTAGAGGCTTCGCAGACACACATCAAACTATTGCGTCAACAAGGCATAAGGCGCTTAAGTTGTCACCATCACCATGTCTATGCACTTCATCAAGCTAGGCTTCCCGCTATCACCTTCGTGGAGGAATGACAAAAGAATAAACAAAAACAAGGATGATACACCAACACATGATATGAATCATAATAACAAACACAAGGGTCTTAAATAGGGAAAACCTATGACAGCACTTCGAAATCAACTTAAACATAAAAAAAAAAAAAACAAAACTTTCAAAGATAGAAACAAAGAAGTATGTCCAGAAACCTATCTAGAAAGATCTAGTAACGTTGATCGCATGTAAAAAATGGCACAAAATCAGAATGTCCTGTCAAATTCTACTAGAAACCAGTGTTTTGACCCAGACCCACATTTGGGCGGCCGCCTTAAGCACACCTCAGCGAGTAAAGCAATGCAAGCACGTTAGTGAGGCACACACCCTTCTATTCCTTGGTACAACTTTTTGTACCACAAGCGCATGCCTTTTTGTGCCTTGGTACACCCTACTAATATTTCTTGTTTTTAATTTTCAATTATTTGATTAATTCATTTTTCATAGTTAGCCAATAATAATAACATTAAACTTAATAAAATATAATCTAATAATATTATTATTACATCTTAAAATACAGAAAAAAAAACACAATTGCTTGCTTACCCTAATCTCAAACAAAAGCCCAACCTTCCTTTTTTTCCTTTTTTTTTTTTTTTTTTTTTTGGTTTGCACCAGAATCACAAGAAGGAGGAAAGCAAGAAGCAAGTAACAAGTGTTGTTGCTTCTTCTCCCATCCAAAAGAGAAGGGAGAGGAGTATCATGGAAAAAGAAAGCAACATCTGCAGCAACATCGCCGTCCACACCCCTATCCACTTGCCCATTCTCTTCCTCTTCCTTTTCTCTATTTCATGGAGCTCCCCCACATTAAAAAAAATAAACTTATTAATAAACTACAGGTCTAAGAGGACTGTACCCAAAGAGAAGGAAATATCCTAACTAAATGAAACAAACTCCCCTCCAGAAGAATTTGAAGCAAACCAACATGCCAGAACATGAACCACATAGGTTTGCATCTAAAAAGATAATGGTGCCAACCGCAAGGCAAATGAGTCATCTAAAAATTCCCACCAACACAAAATTCAACAAGAAAACATTACTATTGGCATTTCTCATGAAACTATCAAGACTACAACCATGCAAACAAGTCAAATGAACAAAAATTACTGGATGTAGATACTAGATAAATATGAATCCAGCAATTCCATTTGAGAATTTATTAAACTTTCTGCTAATGTCAGGACTCAAGATGCCAAAAATACCAATGCTACTAACAAATGCCTATAATTTCTTCTATCAATTCAATCAACTGCTGGTTCCATGGCTTGAGCAGACAATATGAACAAGGGATAGCAATCACTTTGTCTTCTACAGCCTAGAGACAAACCCACTGATCATGTTGTAAGGAAAATATGACTTTTAATCCATGACTTTTGTGTACTCCAAACCCAAGCCTCCAAGCTCCCCATCAATCATTTAGTGGAAAGACAAGCAAACATCTGATACCTTATCCAACTCAATTTTTTAAGCAACCCAACAGATTTCCCTTTTAGAACAGCAAATCAGGTGTTTATAACTTGGAAATAAAATGAGTGAAATTCATCAATAATATCAAGAGCATTTACAAACAGTAAAAATATCTCCAGTGCATTAGCACGAATCATCAATGTAATAATCCTACAAGTGATTCAAACAAATTGTTCTCTACTGGTGCTATCCTGTTCCAATATGTATATCTGAAAATCCCAACCTTGTAGTGTAGCTTGCAAAAGGCCAAAACAATCAAGAAATGTAGCTTTTTTTATTTTAAAAGAAATGATAAATTCTATTGACATGTAATTAATTGCAGACTTGGGATCACTACCCTTCAAGATACACATACTATTTTGCAAATCATGCAGAAACCATTAATATGCACATCACTACCCTTCAAGATACACATACTATTTTGCAAATCATGCAGAAACCATTAATATGCACACCAGTACGGACACAATTATTCAATAAAGAATGTGAACAAGAACAACATACTCTTTCACATAAAATAAGATCTACACAAGTTTTGAAAGATATAGCTAGTGTAATCATCTACAATTTCATACCATTAATATTCCATATCCTTATCGAGCCATCCTTAGAAGCTGTAATGATCTGCTCAGAATTTGACGCGAAGCATAACCAGGTTACAGCACTCTGGATGTCAAGGCAAAACATTCGAAAATGAGAAACCCTTTAAACACCAACAGGACGTAAATTAATTCAACAAAAATATTAAATCACATGCTTCATTCCAACAAGACAATCTTCTTTGTAAATCACAAGATCTATATAACAAAGATAATGGCCCATTATACCAGGAAAGAGACATTTGAATGAAGAAAACTTAAGTGCAACATTTCATCTCTAAAAAAATGACACTATTCAAAAGAACGTAAAAAAATAAAACAAAAACAAAAACAGTTGAACAAACAACAAAAGTAAGTGACTGAAAAGCATCAAGTAAATGATGAATAGAACCTCACTTTATGTCCCTTAAGTTGCATAACTTTTGTAACCTCCTTAACTGATCCATCCTTGGAATACACAATCTCCCACACCTATCAGAACAAGTTATAAACAACATTAAGTGAAATTGTTAACTGAGACGAGACATCACCTTTATACCATACCTACAATAAGGGAAAGAAAAAAAAAAAAAAAAAAGGGAAAACAGATGCTAGTGGTCAAAAAGGTACCATGAATGCAGCAATAAATCAATACTTTCAAGTATAGAGCTATTGTTACATAGTTAAATTAAATTAAAGACATCTCCTCCCACTAAAAACTATTCAAAAAAGCACTAAAATAAATGCCTTCCAAAAATAAAAATATATATAAATAAGCCACCAAGAAGATGACTGTTCATTGATCAAAGAGCTCCTACCATAAATTCAGACTCACAAAGTTTTCGCTCGTTGGCCCACTGTTGACAAACCATTGAATTGCCTAGCTTTTCAAGGGAGATAGCATGACATTTGAGAATTGATAATTATATATATTTATGCCAAATATTGCCAATTTTGCTAGCAACATGGAGACTCAGAGAACAAAAATACTCATGTTCTCCTTGGTACCTACGTCTAAAAATGCCTAGAAATCTTATAAAAGGTTAAAATGATAGGCACAATTCAGAAATAGAGAATCTTCAAAGCCTATGAAAAACATAAAGGGCATACCAACACAAAAGGCTCTTTCCACTATCAAAGTTGACAGAATCTCAATTAAAATCCATGAATCCTACAATTCATAATTGGATTCCATCTTCATTGATTCAAATCCCTCCTATGAATCCCCCATGTCAGTTTAAATAAATGTGAATCCTATGATTCATGTGTAAATCTCACAATTCAACGGTTTAAATTGAATCAAGGGGCTTTTCTTTATGCTCTTCTTCGTTCGCACTCAACATCAACAAAAAACTTACATTTTTTATTTTTGTTGCTCCATAATATGTAATTGATTTCATGTATTTTTATTTATTTATTTATGTATTTTTGAGTCAACAACATGCTCCAAAACATTTGTAGACGTTATTTTTGACAAATTTTGTTTAATTTACATTATGTTTCGATGTTCAAAACTTTGAAAATCAAAATTCAATATTTAAGTATAAATTATTAAATCATAGATAAAAAACAAGATATGAAAATTTATAATGGAAATCTAATATAATGTTGAGAATACAAATAAATATCTCTAAAAACTAATTTTATATATGATTCACAATAGTCCTACAATCCATCGATTGAAGTCTTGATTTGATTCAAAGGGGCCACTACAGCATCTAGGAAAAGGCGAATGTACACAGCCATAGTGCATTGTTGAGACTGTTTCCAAATTTAAACGTGTGACTCGGCACCAAGGATCATCATTCTACATATGAAAAGTATACTAAACCAAGACATTCAAACTACATGGAGTCAACTACATAAATTCGCTTCCTCTGCTCTATTCCATTCATACAAAGGGCCAATTGGAAATGGACATGCAAGACTTCACAAAGTTTATAGACGTAGATTGTTAAGTTTCATATGGAACCAAAAACATCTGATGAAACATGTGAACATATTCTCTTCACCACATTGTTGACTTTTTAAAAAAAGAATGACAGAGTATTTAGAATGATAACCACATAGCATAATTATAATGTTTCCTTTAGAGTTTTTTCTTTTTTTATATATGGGTGAAGAACTTAAATAAAAGTGAGAAAAAAAATATAAATCCAAGTTCCAAATATAAAAGACGAACAGAATCTTGAAGAAGAGTGTGGTATGATAAGGGAGGTCGTTAGGTATCTTGGCATTAAGGTCACACATCGTATTTCAACGCAGGGATGAGAGACATCGCCGAGAAGAGGTATCGCCGGGACGAAAGACAACGCCGAGATGAGCGACCCCAATGGAACCGGAACACCATGTACACAGGGACGTCAGAGCTTGAGGAAATGGAAAAAAGAACACATCGTGAAAGAGCAAGAAGGAGGGTAAAAGAAAGGCAGTATCGCAGTCGAGATAAGATTCAGGGGCAGAAAGGAGGTCAATGGAACAGTACCCATGACAGAGACGCAAAGGAAGATTCCCTATCACAAAGGACAAGAAACAGCCAAAACAAAACAGCATCATGGAAGACCATGCTGCTAGGAATGGTGGATGAAGAAAACGGACAGAATGAATGGACGGTGGTTACATGAATGAAGCCTCGACACACTCAACAATCACGTCCAACCGAACCGGCTAAGACAGTAACTAGTTACTATAAAAGGAAAGGATATTCAACCCAGCTGAGAGATGGTCAATCTAGAAAAAACAAGGTGTTAATGACCTCGAACGGAGAATGGTCCTATATCTCATTCCCAACAAAATATAAATACTTTTCAATATGTTATACAAAGGACTCCCAAGAAGTAATTATGCAGGAGGTCTTACGAAACCATCATTTCCAACTAGCATTAACTAGGGAGGCTATACAATGGGTCAGCCAGAAAGTTACACAGCTACTCAACGAGAAGATGCTGAGAAAATCTCCAGGAGTGTTTAGAGATTGTGGCTATAGTCTTCTAATGGAGGTGATGGTGAACGACGGAGGACGATTCGTCAAACTTTCAAAAATGGTAAATGGACAGTCTGAAAGCATCGTCATCCCAAAGGAAAAAACGACGGAGGCCTGGCACAACTTATGGAAAGCTCTAGACGTGGTCATACATGAAGAAGAGCTTTAACTGGTAAAGGAAACTCTAGGGGAACAGAAAAAGAAACAGAGTCCCAAGACAATGATAGAAGCAGGGGAGGAAGAAAGCAGGTACAGAGGGCCATGGAAAAGGGATACGGAAGGAAAGGGCCGACTAAAAAGAAATACAAATATGGAGCAGGAACGAAGGAAGGAGAATAGCCTCAACAGCAAGACCCGTGAAGGCAAGGGCTCCCTGATCATCAGGTCTTCAGACGAGACATCCTGGAAGACCATTACCAAATCGATGCAGACGATGCTGCAAAGGAATATACACATCCGACGTCTGGACATTGCATGGCGATTGTTATACTGCCAAGACAGGAGGGAAATAAGGAAACTAAAGACTGAGAAATATCGAACGCTGCTGGGAGGATTCTATTTTGAAGAATGCCGAGAGGAGATGGTACACGATGGAGGCCAAATTGCATGCAGGAACAGCTGGGTTGGGGTTGAGGGGATCAAACCTGAGAAGTGGAATATACATACATTTGACAAGATTGGAGAGAGATGTGGTGGGTTGCTCGATATAGCCCACATAACCAGTTTGGCAGAGTCTATGAAAATGGCGTTCCTCCGCCTAAGGGGATATGATTCGGGATTTCTCCCAAAGGACTTTGAAATATACAATGAGGAGGGCATACAGGAACTAAGATTAGTGGAGATCAAAAGAAATTGGGGGGCTGAAATCAAAGAATTATGCCAAAAAATCCTAGACCAGTTTACTGGAAAGAATCCAAGGGGCATTTTACAGGCCGAAAAATGGAAGCATGATGAACACTGGTCGTCGGAGATTGAGATTTCTAGCACATACGATGACGATGATGCGATCCCCGAAGAAGATGATGACGTGGAGGCTCTAGATCCTGAAAAGGTGTGAAGAGAGATAACTAAAAGGGGCAACCATAACACCAATGACTGTGGGACAGAGAAGCTGAGTCACGCGACGACAAGTAGTCGTGGTTATCTTGACCAAGAGAATAAGACAAAACAGTTGGAGCAGGCTTTACAGGAGGAGGATGAGTGGGCCCGAACTCAGGTCTGGCAAAAAGTGAGCGGGCTACTGATAACAAGCCCGACCCACAACACACAAGTTAATGGGCTGAAGAACCAATGGAGAGCAGGCCCAAAGCCCACAGAGATGGAACAAGCAGATGGGCCACGAATTCAAAGAAAACTCATTACTCAAGTCTACCAAAGGCTAGGAAAGGAAAGGAAGTATAGGAAAAGAAATGTTATAGTCCAACGAACTCAACAAGCAAGCCACAACGATACAAGAGAAGAGTCTGAGTCTTATTATAATGAAGATTATAATAAGGACGGATCGGAGACTATTCCAGAGATGCCGATCACGGAAGCTGCGTTCACCAGAGTAGAAACGGGGCCAGGTAGTGAAACGGAGTACTGGGAAGACACTGAAGCTCACATCCAAGTACGCAACTCTAAGTTAGCTCCTACTCTATCCACTTTCTCAAGTGAACCGAATGAGCCACAAGAGGAAGCTATCTCTCCGAGGCACACAAATATGGGAAGACACTCGAACCAAGAGAAGACAGGGATAATGGGATAGATAGGAGAATTAATGGAGGATGAAAGACAAATGATGACCCGACAGGAGGAGGAAACTCAAGGAAGGTGCACTCAACAGATCGAATATAAGAGAGTTCGGGACTTCCCTTTGTCGATCAACGCCCAGATGTTGGCGGTCCACTAAAGAGAAGTTGATGTCTCTGGGGGTTGTCAGTGCTTATGAAGATCTTAAGTTGGAACATTTGTGGGTGTGGGCGGGAGGACAAGAAACGCCTAATAAGGAAGACTGTGGTTCCTGCAAAGGCAGACATAATAACTCTGCAGGAAACAAAACGAGAGATCCATGAACCCCATTTGGTAGCTTCCCTGTGGAAGGAAAGGTTCACTGATTGGGCTTCCATTTCGGCAGCAAGAACGGCTGGGGATATCATAATCATGTGGAATTCCAGAAATATCCAAGTTATGAAAAGATGGGAAGGGACACATTCGCTATCCATAAAATTTAGAAGGGGAGAGGAGGAAGAATGGGGCTGGTTCATAGTGGTCTATAGCCCTTGTGACCAGCAAAGAAAGGAGGAATGTCTGATGGAGATAGCTGCCCTGTCCTCTAACATCCAAGGACCCTGGTGTGTAGGAGGGGATTTTAATATGGTACGATCTACCACTGAAAAAAAGAACTGCCATCACATAGCAGTCACTATGAGGATGTTTGAGGAACGGATAAATGATATGTAACTATTCGAACCTGGTCTGAACCTGAGTTACACATGGAGTAACGGAAGGGATAGAGTTGCAATGTCGAAACTGGACAGGTTTTTGTGTAATGGAACTTGGAGTGAGAAATTTCAGCAGCAGAGAGTCTGGGGGCTTCAGAGAATAACTTCTGATCATTGGCCAATTGTTCTGCATACTAAACAAATCCAGTAGGGGCCCCTCCCTTCCGATTCAATAATGAATGGCTCTGTCAAAAGAAAATGCTCTCAATGATGCAAAAGGAATGGGACAAGGAATCTTACAAGGAGTGGGAAGGCTACAAAATTATGCTGAAACTTCAAAATTTGAAGCAAAAACTAAAGGAGTGGGTGAAAATGGAGGTTAAGAACGATAGGGAAACAGAAGCTAATCTGAATTCCCACCTAACAGAGATAGACCGGAGATTGGAATTGGAAGAAAATAGACAGTTGCTGGAAGAGAGAAGAAATCTGGTGAAGGGCCTCCAGGACATTGAATACAAACATGAAAGACTTTGTAGGCAGAAGGCAAAGGTCAAATGGGCTACAGAAGGGGATGTTAACTCCAAATTTTTTTTATCGTATCCTGTCTATTCGCCAATCCAGGGCCATCATTTCCAAGCTGTAAAATGCAGAAGGTCAACTAGTCGATTCTAAAGAGGAGATTCAGAACCTAATTGTGCAGCATTTCTCTGAGATGTGGGAGGACAAAACACTGGACAAATGAAAAGTTGAGGGGCTTGATTGGCAGCCCCTAACAGAAGAAGACAGCAAATGGCTTAAAAGAAATTTCGAGGAAGAAGAATTACGAGAAGTTGTCTTCAACTGTGATGAAGGGAAAGCACCAGGTCCGGATGGCTTTACCTTGGCTTTTTTTCCAGCAAAATTGGAAGGTAGTCAAGAAGGACATTCTAGCCTGCATGAGGGAATTCCATAAAGATGGGGTCATCAATAGAAAAATCAATGAGACATACATATGCCTTGTCCCTAAGAAGAAAGATCCTTTGAAAGTGGAAAACTTTAGGCTCATTAGCCTAATAACTAGCCTATATAAAATCATAGCTAAAGTATTGGCAAACCGGCTTTGCAATGTTATCCACAAAACAGGAGCGAGTATCAACTAACTTTTGTCAAGGACCGACAAGTAATGGACGCGATTATGATTGCAAACAAAGCAGTCGATCTAAGAAAAAAGGCCTTCTACTGAAAGTTGACCTAGCAAAAGCTTACGATTCAGTAAGATGGAGTTTCCTCGATGTTGTTATGCAAGGTAAAGGTTTTGGGGAAGTGTGGAGGAAGTGAATTTGGGGATGTTTGAGGACAGTCAACTATTCCATTTTAATAAATGGAAGACCAAGGGGAAAATTCAATGGGTCTAGAAGGTTGCGACAAGGGGATCCCCTCTCCCCATTCCTATTTACTCTGGTGGCGAATACTCTTACAAGACTTATGTATAAAACTGTCCAAGCAAGAAAACTAGAAGGCCTAATTGTAGGCAAGGAAAATATTCAGCTCACTCACCTCCTATTTGCAGATGACTGCATCATTTTCATGAAAGATGATGAGAAGGAAATAGAAGCAGTCCAGAATGTGTTACAGGCCTTGAGCTTCCTAACTGGAATGAGAATTAATAGAGTTAAGAGCCAACTACTAGGTCTTAACACTAATGAAGATGAGGTTATAGAGAAGGCAGCATCCTTGAGGGTTTCCTCCGAAAAATGGCCAATTACATACTTAGGTCTTCCTCTTGGTGGAAATCCATACAAGGTGGGGTTTTAGGACCCAATGATATGCACAATAAAACGAAAAATTGCAGGATGGAAGAGGAATTACTTATCTAGAGGGGGAAGACTACTCCTCCTGCGCATGGATTTGGAAGCATTGCCCACATATTTCCTGTCAGTTTTTAAGATACCAAGAATAGTAGCAACAGCATTGAAAATCTGATGATAAAGTTTTTATGGAACCACAAGGAATCAGAAAAAGGGCAAAGCATGGTTCGATGGAAACAAGTCAGTCAAGGCATAAGTAAAAAGGGGGTTAGGAGTGGGGGAGTGATAAGAAGGAATCTAGCCTTGAGAGGGAAATGGCTGTGGCAGATGTTGGAGAATCCAAATGCCTTGTGGACTAGAATTATGCACAATATACATGGCTCAAAGGAATTTGGGACAGCTGCAGTTGTTAACAGAAAATGTAGCCACTGATCCCCTTGGAAAGATATATGCACAATCTATGATCATTTTCAATCATATGTAGTCTGGCAAGTTGAAAAAAGAGACCAAGTCAGATTTTGGTTGGATAAATAGTGTGGACAAGAGCCTCTAAGTGTAAAGTATCCTAATGTTTAACGATTAAGCAATAGGAAACAGGCCACAGTCTTAGATGTAAGAGTGGAATCCATAGTGGAAGGAAAGACACGATGGAGTTGGAACCTTCATATAACCAGCAATGTTAATGAAAATGTAATGGAGGAGCTGGGGGACTTGCTTCATACCCTGAATAACTTTCAGCCCAACAACAGAAGTGTAGAAGACAAGCCTTGCTGGACACAAGACCAAAGCAGAAAATTCACAATCAGATCATTCATGAGACAACTGAATGACCAGCACACTGGACTGCAACAATCATCTATGGACTTTATCTGGACAACAAAAGTGTCAATGAAGGCCAAAATCCTAATGTGGCTCATCTATCTGAATAAGCTGAAAACTGCAGAAAATTTACAGAAAAGACTCCCTCATTTTACTTTGAATCCGTCTATATGCATTCTATACAGGAACCATGGGGAGACATCCCAACATCTGATGGCGGAATGCGACATGGTGAAACCGGTGTGGCAGCAATGGGGGCAAATTCACCTGCCTTCATTCCTCCTGATTCTCAGTCTTTGTTTTGCATTCCAAAAAGGGGCATTGAAGGACGTATCAAACCATATTTGAAGGTGGTGGTGGCAGCCATATGGTACACCATCTAGGAAGAAAGAAATTCGAGACTGTTCATGAGAAAGCTGAATTTTGAAAGGTTGTCATGGGAAAGATCAAACATCCTATTTTCAACTTGGATATTTAGCAATAAATTAGGTTTAAGTACTCTTTTAGGGAGTGGTTATGTAAGGGGGATAGTATATTACAGTCGTTGTAGCTCTTTTCCTTTTCCTTCAGTTTTGTATCCTGGATACCTCATCCAGCGGACTGTCTATCTAGATTGTAATCCTCTTTTATTAGTAATATAATCTTAGTTTATGTTTAAAAAAAAAAAAAAAAGACGAACGGAATCTTCAATGTAGTTAGATTGAAGATTAATGACATGCTCAATGGTTCTCAATGCTCAAACATCAAAGGTGATTCAAATTCAACAAAGTGCAGCTTTCAAGAAACCAAAGCTCTTTTAGGCACCATCGGAAATCCACATGGATTCCATCTGTGTGAATTGAGAAGTGTGACAAATACAGCATCATAATAAATGCAAATTTATTCAGTCTTTCTAATTGTAAGACATAAAATAATACCTATGAAAGTTACTAAATCTAACTTTAAGTTCTTTTTTATTCTTTAGTCAAGCTTCCTGCACTCAAAGAGAAGTTTCTCTATTTTGTTCTGTTTCTAAGATGTACATCCAAACGATTTGTAATAGTTTTTCATTTTTATCATTAGAAAGTGTATTTGAAAAGCATATAAAAGTGTCTAATTATAGCTTTTTAAGTTTTAAACAGCATTCATAAGAATTTTTTGTTTTATTGATTGTTTACCCAATGAATTTCAAAGAAATCATATTTTGCTCAAAGCAATAAATAGAACTTAGGCTACAATTGAAGATAAATGGCACAAATGGTAAAACTTATTTTAAACATTTTTATTTTCTAAGTTACTTTGATGGAGAAATTTAAATGAAGATCTCCAGTTAGATGTTTTAGATGGAATTATTAGTTTTTTTTCCCAAAATTGAAAAACAGTTCTTGACTTCTTGTTACCACATTGCTTTTCTATTTTCTTGTTCATTCACGCACACATCCATCACATTATTTTACAACAACTAAAATCAATATGAGGGATATCCCCAAGAGTGTAACTTTGTTAACAAGCAGATTGATGAGAATTAGTTTGTATCTATTATCTAAATTTCAATTATCTAAAACTATTATGAATTTGCTGTTAATCATAGAAGAATTTAAATTGTCATATTTTGTGTTTAGGATCTGGAATACATATTCAAATTAAAATTAAAAACAGAAAAGTTTAATTATTAATCTCTTCTTCCTCTTCATTCTAAGAGAATTCAGATTTTCATATTTTGGGTTTAGGTATCTTCTGAATGTTGCGTCAAATGAACAATATTAGGCATGCATAAAAATAAAGGCATCAAATAGAATACTTAGTTACAACCAAACTATGAAAATCTGAATTCTCATATTTTGGGTTTAGGTATCTAATGAATGTTGCCCCAAATGAAAAATATTGGACGTGCATAAAAATAAAGGCATCCAATAAACTATTCAGCTTCAACCAAAAATTTTTTGAGGGCAACTTGTCTTCTCTGTAAATTTTAATCTTTGCATTAATATAATCAAATATCATGGCTGTGCAATTTCCATGTAACCGTGCATACTGCATAACAAAACAAAACAAGATAAAAATAATATAAAACGTATACCTTAACATCAGCAGTAAAAGCTGCTGCAGCAATAAAACGCCCATTTGGGGAAATGGTAGCCATGTTATTTTTCAGCTGGTTTGTATCCGCACGACCCAATATCTTCCCACTTTTTCCATGCCAAAGTATGATATCAGTACCTACCACCACACAAAATTTTTTATATGGAACACAAGCTTTTACAGGTGGCAAATAAAAATGCCACAGATCTAAGTACAAAAATACACGCTCTCGGACAACATAAATCTATAAAATAAAGAGTATGACTTCCTTACGATCATACAGAATCTCCAAGGAATAGAAAACAGTGGAACAGGTGTCATATCCATACAAAGGAAATCATGAGAATTGTCTTTCTTTTCTTTATGTATATATAAGTGGGGGAATCATAACCTTGCATATTACATTTAAAACCACTGACCCAATGATTCAAGCCCAAGGTTGCCTTTTCTAGTTCATTTGTTAAATCCAATGATAGGAGAAGCTACATTCTTAATTAAAGTCTGGGCATTCTTCTATTCTATGTTGTTTCCCTTCAGACAAGTCTGAAACAGCATGTAGCCATGAAACAATAGAAATTCTCCCAATATTGAAAAGTGTGAGTATGGGTATAGAACATATCTAATTATTAGAAACCGCTTGACTTAAAAGGTATGGCTGATAGGTGAAGACCCAATTTATCAATATCAAGGACTCAAGATAATATCGATATTAACACTCCTTTTCATGTACATGATGACAACTGGACTAAATTTATAATAGAGAAGAAATAAAAATTGAATAAATTAACAAGCAAACCCTAGCAAGCTGACATTGCCACAATATATGTTTTGATACCGAGTTCAAAACCACTTGACCTAAAATCTATAACTCACAATTTAAGGCCCAACTTACATATATCAAGAGAATAAGCATGTTAGCACTAATGAAGCTTTGATATCACTAATCCACAAAGAAGAAAAAAATGAAGGCATAATGCTTCATTCACATCCAGCATCAAGTATTTGTATATGGTTTCTTATCACATGCCATGCAGATGATTTAATTTAAAAGACCCATGAGTGGGAACTGTTTGGTGAATTTCTAAAATATAATCAAAGTACAAGAAAACCAGCTACTCAAAGTAGTAATCGAGGCTTTCCCTACAAGCAGTAACTGACAATTCAACAAATTCTAAAGATGCTTGGATGAGGAATATGTTCTCTAGACAAGCAACAGGGAACAAGCAAACACAAAAATACCCTTACACCACCATGATAGAAAGTTACTTTTGTATCTTTACAAACTTGAACAGTATAATCCAATAGACAACCTCAATGCGGAATCAAGTTAGTTAACAGTGGGCTAATACCAACTTAAACTTCTTGTCAGAAGACTAGATTCTGTGATATGATCCTTCAAACATGTTTCAATGGAAATAATTAAGAACCATACGGCTAAGGTTAAAACTTCAAGAACACACTATAATAATCTACAGACAGGAAAAGAAATTCCAATATTCTACCCACACCTTCAGAACATGAAGCAATAACTGTACTTCCATCAGCACTTCCATAACTTGCAGCAGTTCCAACAAGAGTAATAATTGCCCTTTTTTCATGAACTTTGTGATGCTCCCATTTGATTTCAGGAAGGGGAAGCTTGGTTTGCTGCTTTGTTTCACTGGCAGCTTTGGCATTTCCTTCTCCGTACATATACAAAGACGCACCAGAAAGAGTTTGAGCAGCCACTACCAATTCTGAAGCTCCATCAGCAAAAGCAACTGCTGTTGGATGACAGCCAGCTGGCAAATTAATTCTCAGAAACCTACATAGATACAGGATGTCAGGAACAAGGATATAAAGCACAAACTTGTGGTCTACCAACATCAACTTCTAGTATTCAAGCAGAAATCAAAAGGCATAAAAAGATCTTGAATAATCATACTTGAAGCTTTTGCTAGAGATGTCGTCCAGCTTAAAAACCCTGAGCACACTATCTGCACATACTGTTAAACAAGCATAAAATGCCAATAAGGACAAGTAGGTCAAAGCATAGACAACTTTTAAATTGTGACTGAAAAAGTGAATACGTTTTTTTTTTTGGCAAAAAGAAGCAACTGCAATTATATTGATGACAATCCCGATTACAGCTAGTCCAACCAAAGCATAGAAACCACAATTTGGACTTGAGTCACAAATGAAAGACCCCTATACACTATAAGTTATGCATGCAATCCCCCTAACTCAGGAGCCAATATATCATAGAAGGCCCTTGAATGATCTCTGCTGTGAAGATCCATGAACTTGCCGAGAGTATAATGCTGTACCATTATCTTAAGAAGCTCGTCCTGCTGTCTATGAACATCCGCCTACTTCTTTCTGACCACATGCGCCATAGAGATGCAAAAAATAGCCATGTAAGAAACATCTTTCTTTAGGCTGGAGTAAACAATCATGCCATGTGTCATCAGGCAATCCTCAATCATGGAAGGTCTTTGAATCTATCCCCCTGAAAATTCACTCCAATCATCCCAAATTTTTGCCACTCACATACAATTAAGAAAAAGGATGATCTATGATTTTCCTCCTCTTTAAAACACATAACGCAGCACTGCAGGGACAATATGTGGTTTGGGAGTTCTTTCTGTAAGTTGTCAAGGATATCGATCTTTCAGTGTGATAAGAACCATCCGAAGACTTTAACTTTGGATGAGATATACAAATTCCAGATGTTTGAGAATATTTGATGATGGTGGGTTAGAAGAGTTGTTAATGTTGTGATAACATGCTAGAACTCCGTCCAAGAATTTACATGAGAATTGGCTGTTGGTCTCTAGTATCCATGTGAATGTGTCCTTATTGTTGGATAAACGTACCTGATCAAGAATCCGAAGTATAGACATCGCTTCACCTTGTTCCCTCTCCATTAGAGCAATGGGCAAAATGTAGATTCCTTTTGACTGGAGTTGCCAATGACAAAAACTTAGAAACGGTCTCATTACGGGAAGAAGAGAACCTGCATAATGCGAGGAACATTTATGCCAATGATGTGCTTCTAATCCACCTTTCTTCCCCAAATCAAAAAGTTTCACCATCACCAACTCGTGGTTGGATATATAGGGATGTATCTTCTGTTAGCGATGCAATGAATTTCCACAGTCCTCAGTGGGTGACCCAACCTCTCCTCTTATGACTCCATCCGGTATATGTGTTACAGCTCTCTATCTGCTACCGATCACCCTTGCCCATAGCTCCTCTTTGCCATGACTTAACCTCCATATACATTTTCCACACAGAGCTTTGTTTTTGAGTTCCGATCTCTCTATTCCCATGCCCCCCACGTCAATTAGCATTCGAATGGACATCCACTCCACGAGATATTTCATCAATAAAATTCTGGTCCTGGTTCCCCATAAAAAGTTTTTTTTTTTTTATTTTGCTATGTTCCTTGGGATTTTAAATAGTGATAGGAAGTATGTGGGAATCGTTTCAAAGACTACTTTTTTTAGAGCAAATCTTCCTCCATTTGGAGTGAATACGTTTTTAAGTCTCACAATAGATATCAAAATTAATTAAATTTTTAAAAAAAAAAAAGGCAACTAACCTAGCACTAAGCAAAATAATCTAGCCCTCGGAATGTTGAAGAATTCAGGACCAGGAAAATACTTCAAAGTTTAGTTTTGAGATTCTTGCTATTGTGGGGACACCTTATTGAGTTTTTTAAAAGAAACAATGTTAGTAGTAAATTATATAACCAGCCCTATCAACATATGCTTTATACCACACTCTCACATAGGTATTAGGCCCATTCTTGACCTATCAATCCTCCTTACCTTCTAGGATGAGGTAGTAACAAGAAATGAACCTAGAACCTCTAGGCTCCAAAATCACCCCTTCACCAACTACACCAGCTCCATGTCAGCACCCCCTTGACGAGTTAACTTAAAAGAATCTTCTAGAATATTCATTCGCTAGGACATTTTAGCAATCATATTCACTGCTATGTCATTAAAACTGCAAGCAATATTAAAGTTTAAAATTCTACAGGTTATTTGCAGAAACTTATTCTCATTAAAAATGCCTTACAATTTTTAATACAAACTTATGTATTTATGTCCTGTATTTATGTTTTTATAGGTCATACATTTATAGAAACTCACGTATTTATGTTTCATCCTTGCACCATCATGTTTTGCCAAAATCAAATGTTCACCAAAACAATTAACCTGAACAAATTACTCTGTTGCATGTTGCTTGGGTACAATGCAAACAAGAGTCTGTGTTACCTAGATTCAAGCCTGGGTATCAAATACAAGAACTTATCTAGAGGTTTGACTCTTTCATTTTAAAGTTTCAGGATATAGGGAAAGTGCTATATAGTACGTTATTTCTTATTTTCTACTTCACGTATATATTGTCCTTTTTGTTCTCCTACTTAAGTAAAGTTCATCTCTTAGTTATTATCTTCTTTAATGCTTTATCTTCTTTCTATTAGAGAATTTATTTCGTGACAATCTAAAAATCTAAAGTGTCGGACACATATCTCATACCCATGTCCTATCATGAAATGTTGGATGTGAGTATGTCAAGTTAAAGTAAAGGGTTCGAGTAACATAGACAAGAGTCGACAAAGAAAACATAAACATTTTAATTGGATTTACTAACAGAAAACATTGAGTTCATTCAATGATGTAATTCCAAAGAAATCCTATAGCATTCATAATTCTTGTAGTCATTAAAGAATTTAAATAATGTTTTAATTAGAAGGCCTTCTTGGCCTCGATTCATCTTTTGTATACTTGCCTTGCCCAAGAAGCTTTGTTTCTTCTCAAAATATAAATAATAGAATTTCTATGATGGCCATAAACAGAAGGATCGGAAAAGAATTCATCAATTTGTTTAATAGACTTGTAAAGCTCTCTTTGATCATTGAAGGAACAAACAACCTCAAAATTTTAGTTTTGCATGCCACAAAACAATTGGTGCTGATAAGCCTTTTTATCAATTTTTTTTCCACCATACTTTACTCATTATTTCCACTTTTTTCTTATTCTTGACATTGTTATAGCTGTATTATAATAGCAACAAGAGGTATGCTTTTTCTCTTCCATATTTTTTTTTTACCTTGCTAAATATTATTGAGCGCTTAATTTATTATTCATTAATTCTACCATGTGTACTTTTAAAGTATTGTAGAACATATTTTTTTGCTTCAATAGTAATTTTTTCTCCTACTTTATATGAATCTAAATCATCATTTTTTTAGTGGTTTGAAGTAGTATGCAATTTTTACCCCTTCTTAACACTAGTTCTTATTCGCAAAGTTGTTAAATTAATTTATTTCTTCTTGTCAATTCCTTTCCTTGTTTCCCACTTTGAACTAACATATAATTATTTTGAAAGGGAGGGGCTAAATTTACCCAATTAGTGGCTTTTTCGCCTTAACCACTAAGTTCACCCCATTAATTCAAAAAATTATATATTCATCCCATTTTTTTAAATTCCTAAACTACCCTTTTCTAAATACATGACTCGTCTTCTTCATCTCAAACACACTCCAAGTTTTCAAGAAATACACAGTCTGAACGTCATTGTAGTGCAATCACTGTGCCATTCACACCATCGTTTTACCAAAATCCAACCATGGCGTATCATTCACCAAGTTTTCAAATGTACTTCATGTGTTTCGCATGGATTTGGTGTAGTTCATGTCTCCCTTGACATTCAACTTTTAGATTAAAAAGCATGTCAGATCTAGTAAGAAATAAAGTTTCTTTGTATTCTCAAGTGACTTCATCTTATTCTTGAGGTTTCAATCTTTATTTCCTATATTTTTGGTAAAAAAATGGACAACCTCATGATTTAAAGAGTCTCGACCTTGTGAGACTGAGCCTTGTAAATGTGTCTCAGCCACACGGGGCCAAAACTCTATTTTTCTATTTTTCCTAAATTTTTTATGTCCTTAATTTTTTTCATTCAAATATGATAATTATTGATGGGTTGCATTTTATGTAGAAATGGCACCAAAGAAAACAATGGCTATTAGAAAGAAGTTGACCCTTGAACTGAAATCAACCTCTTCATGTCAAAGTACATCTAGTTCAAGGCCCCCATTAACGGCATCACTCAGGCGAGCTATGTTAGCGACAAGATCTAATTTTCTATTAATCAATGAATCTATTGCAAGAGAAGGTTTGACACATTACATACAACAAAGAGAATAAGTTGAAGAAGGTGAAGAGATTCGTGTTAAACAACATGCAGAAGGTGAAGATGCTCATCCACCTTTCCCTTGTGGCCACTTTAATCTATCTATTTTAAAAAGTTTTCAGCATCATGTTGTTGCAGCACTATGGAGAAATAGATTAATTTTCATCTTTATAACCAACCATTTTTTGCGAGTTCTCTTCTAAATCCTTTTTTCTCTGCTTGACTGAACCTAACAGGATCTTTTCAGAGCTCCTGTGCAAAGAGATTTGGAAAGCCCCAGTCCCTTCTAAAGTAAAGGTGTTTGTGTGGGAAGTGGCACTGGAAAAAGTCAACACATGAGATATGATTCAAAAGCTTCCCAATCAATACTTGTTCCCCTATTGTTGTCGTCTATGTAAGTGAAGTAGTGAAGTAGTGAAGTAGTTAATTGCCTATTTCTAAGATGCCAGTTTTCCAGCTATGTTTGGTACAGATGGAGGCACATCTTTGGCCTTTGTTCAGAGGCGATTGAAGTGAATTCCCACTTCAGTATCAGCCCATTCCAAGAGGAGTTGGGATCGAAAAGGCTGGCTTATTGAGTGGTGGCCATATAGCAGTGTTATGGAGTCTTTGGAAGGAGTGGAACGCTAGAATTTTTTAGGGAGGGGAACTCCCTCCTTCCCAAATTTGGGGAGAATCTTTAGCTTTAGCTTCCTTTTGGGTTAGTAATAGTTCCTTGTCAAAAGGATATTCCACTTCAAAGTGGATTCGAGGTTGGAATAATATCTTGTAATTGTAGTGGTTCTCATTGAGAGAGGGGGGTGGTGCTCTAAGCTGGTTTGTTTGTTTGTCAATAAAATTGTTGTTTTTTCAAAAAATAATAATAAATTATCAATAATATATTTATAAAAAAAAACTTCTAGGAGTATAGTATCAAGACCCGCTAAAGTATATAATCATGGAGTATGATCAAGACGTAGAACTTAGAATATCACTCACAACAGGCTTGCCTGCAGGAAACTATTAATTGATCTAGATTGAACACATTGATCACATACTCTTATTCCTATACTAATAGGACACTTATCCTGACATTCATTGAGAGGTGGCATTCAAAGACCAACATATTTCACCACTCATTCCGTGAAATGTCAATAACACTTAATATTGTGCGCATTCTCCTTTGTATTCCAGTGATGGTCAAATCAATTTTAGTAAAACCAATCAAGTTTTATGGTGTCATTCACTTGATTTTTTAGTACTTAGGTGTCTTTGAAGATGAAGTCGTCAAGGAGATTAAAACGGGTAAAGGGTTAACACTGAGTTAGAGACCACTAAGGAATCTCTTTGATACAATTAGAAAGAATGTAGATGAATATTGCTCCGTTGAAACAACTACTAGAGCATTGATTTTATATCTTCTAAGTAGCACGTTACTTACTGATAAGAACATTGTCTGAGTTCACATCTCTTTAATTTAATAAAGAATGTAGACACTATTAGGACATTTAACGTTAATCATTTTGTAATGGCTTTAAATAATATATATAAAAAAAACATTATATGTAAGCATTTTATTTTAATGCATGTCCTTTTGTTATGGGACAATGTTCAATCTCACAAAAAAAATAAATAAATAAATAAATAAATCATAAGGCCCAAGGTTATTAGTCTTGGCCAAACAAGGTAAAAACTATTCCATGCGTCCTCAAGGGGGTGAGATCCATTGTTGAGTCTCAACCACTTGGGTCAAGACCGAAGAATGGGTCTCGACTGCTCTGGGTCGAGACTGAAGAATGGTCTCAACTACCCTAGGCCGAGACACATGAAATAGTCTCGACCCTGTCTAGCCGAAACCGATAACCTAGGGCCTTACGATTTTTTTTTTTTGTGGGACTTAATGTCATCCCCATAACAAAATGGCGTACATTAAAACCGCATTCTCATGACAAAAGAACATACATTAAAACAAAATACTTACACATAACACTCTTTTACATATAATGTTCGAAACCATTACAAAATGATTCACATAAAATATCTCAACAATGTCCACATTCTTTATTAGCTGAAGTAATGAGATGTGAACTCAGGTACCACTCTTATTAACAAGCAACATGCTACCCAAAATACATAAAATGAATGGTCTAATAGTTGCCTCAACGAAGTAATATTCATCTACATTTTTTGGGTCATACCAAAGAGATTTTCCAATTATCTCTAACTCAATATAAGCCCTTCAACCGTTTTAATCACTTACACGGCTTCATCTTCAAAAACACTCAAGCACTCAAAAACCAAGGAAACGACACCATCCAACTTGATCGATTTTACTAAAACCAATTTGCTTGTCACTAGAATACAAAGGAGAATACATACCTCATTAAGTATGACTGACATTTCACCGAATAGAAGGTGAAATGTGTTGGTCACTAGATGTCACCTCTCAATTAATGTCAAGATAAGCATCTTATTAGAATGGTTATAAGAGCATGTGATCAACGGACTCAATTCAGATCTATTGATAACTTCCTGTAGGCAAGCCTGTTGTGGGTGACATTTCAATTTCCACGCCTTGATCATACTCTCATGATTTATATACTTTAGCATGCCTCGATGCTATACTTGCAAAATTTTTAAAAATAATAAATTATTGATAATTCATTTTTGGAAGAAAAATGTTTGGTTATAAAAAAATTAAAAAAATAAAAAAAAAAGAAAAAACCTTGTTTCTCCATAGTGTTGTTGCAACATAATGCTTAAAACTTTTTAGAATAAATAGATCAAAAGGGTCACCAAGGAAAGGTGCAGAAGTATCTTCACCTTCTTCATGTTCTTTTTTTTTCTTAAGAAACAATAATTTCATTGATAAAATAAAGAAGCTACAATCATGAATAGATGGCCTCACTAGCCCTCTACAAACACATTAGGGGAACCAAACCTCACCCTTAACCCTTCCCCAACCCCTACCGCAATTACAAGCTACAACCTTCTTCACATTCCTCAACATGGGTCTCTTCACTTCAACTTCTTTTGTTTGTTGTCTACAATGCGTTGAGTCTTTTCTTACAACAAATTTATTGAGTGACAAAAGATTAGACCTTACGTCATAACTCGCCTAAGTAATATTGTTAATGGAGGCCTTGAGCTAAATGCACTTTAGCATGAAAAAGTCGATTCCGACTGAAGGGTCAACTTCTTTCTAATAGTCATTGTTTTATTGGATGTCATTTCCACATAAAATATAACACATCTTTAATTATTTATCATATTTAAATGACAATAATAAGGAAAAGCAAAAAATAAGAAAAAAAAATAGTCTTTGCCCTATGTGGCTGAGACATACCTACAAGGCTCAGTCTCATAGGGCCGAAACTCTCTAAATCATGAGGTTGTCTATTTCCTTACTAAAAATACATAAAAATGAAGATTGGAACCTCAAGAATAGATTGAAATCGCTTGAGAACGCAAACAAACTTTATTTCTTGTCGGATCTAAGCTTCTTTTCAATCTAAAAGTTGAATGATGAGAAAGACAAACTACATCAAATCCACGCGAAAGGCATGAAATACAATTGGAGACTTGGTGAATGATGCACCATGATTGAATTTTTGGTGGAACGATGGTGTGAATGGCACAACAACGGCACAATGACAGCATTCGGATTGTGTATTTCTTGAAAACTTCAGTTGTGTTTGAGAAAAGGAAGATAGGTTATGAATTTAAAAAGAATAATTTTAAAATTTTAGAAAAAAAAAATGGGGTGAGTACATAAGATTTTTGAATTAATAGGGTGAACTTAGTGGTTGGGGTGAGCAAAGCCACTAATGGGATGAATTTAACCCTCCCTCTTGAAATTGTAATTTGTTTCCTTCTTAATTTGTTTCTTGCTTTCTTTCTTCCATTGGGTTATTGTACAAGCAGTGGTGGAGTGATTATTGACATAAAATGAAATCCATTTTTGTACAAGATTAATTTTATATTCTTCAACTCACCCAAGCCTATTTTTCCCAGCTACATATGATCAGCAACATGAATCCTCATCCTCCACTCTGCTTTTTTGAGGGAAAATTTTATACTAAAAATTAAAGGAAATTTAAGTCTCTTTAATTTATCACTATCCACATTATTTTTCATCTAACTCTATTTTTACCATCTAGCATTAAAAAATCATTCTACCTCACTAGTTCTCTCTTACTTCATCTCTAGCTATATAAACAGTTAAACACTAATGGGTCACTCTTCCTAACCGTACATTTCATTGCACCCAAGCTTCTCAATCCCCCTCAAACTAAAGGTAGGAGAAAGCAGCTACTTTCCCTTTTGATAGAACACCTAGTGTGGCACATATAGTTTAACATATTTGTTCCCAAAGTATTTATTGGTAGAGAACTAAGCATTACCCACCTATCAGCATCTTTGTTAAGTCTATAAAGGATTTAAAGGGAGGATATAAAGGCAGGGGCATTCTCTTGTAATCATCTCACTATGAACCTTTTCATAGAGAATCTGAAAAAGTTGCTCCTCTACTAGCTTTACTAGAAGGGATCCATCTATTGGATTAATGGGACAAGGTTCTTGATGGTCCTTAGGGCCTTCAAGTGGCTACTATTCCAAATCCTTTTATTCATCACCTAAACTTGATTTCAACTGTTTCTTGGAAGTTAGAATATACGACTTATCCATTCTTGTTCATATCGAAAATTCACATTCCTTCTAAAGCCAACTTTCTATTGCTTGTGAAAAATTGGATCGTGTGTTGAAAGATGCCTCACACACTTGGTTATTTCTCCAAATTTTTGTTGTGTATGAGAACAAGAAGTTGAATCCATTAATCATACTTTTACTAAGTGTAACTTCACAAAAAGCATTTGAAAGAGATGGAGGAACACCTCTCAATGTGAGACACTCCCAGATGAAGCGACCATTAGGATCTTCTCACAAGAACAATCATCCTTGAGACTGCAGGACAATGCCATTGTTGGTTGGTTGAGAGAGAGAGAGAGAGAGAGAGAGAGAGAGAGAGACTCGTATATTCGATTACCAAGAAAAAGAGGTAATGAGGTTTGGCATTCATTGTTTTTCCTTACATCACTTTGGATTAGCAAGTATTTACTCCAAGTGAATGGCTTAGGAAGTAAGCTCCAATTTGAGACGCTTTGTTTCTATGATTAATGGATTTCACTTCCCTCTTGTAGATTTTTTTTTTTTTTTTGTTGAATAGGACAGGACAGACTTCAATTCATTTGCAGCTTCTAACATAATACAGCTTTGTTTCTTGCCAAACACCACTTTAGAATTCACACTTCTATTACAATTTGTTTATCAACATGTTTTTTTTTTCTTTTTTTTTTAATTTTTTTGAGATCATGATATCCTTACCTTATAATTTGACTAATCCACAAAGGCCCCACCAACCCATAAGGCCAAGATCCTGAAGACCCAATACATAGTACAAATTCATCCTCCTTGAGAAATTTAAAGAAGCTCAAACCTCAAGGATGGGTTGCAAATTAATCCCATGACCTCCTTGTCAAGGCTTCTTCTCCCAGCCACCCTGCCAATACCCTAATGGTTAGTTTACTAACATATTTTTTAATTGTCCAACATCTATTGCCAGATAGCATGGTGACCTATAGTAATAGTAATTCTATAAATATTTCCCTTAAACTTCAACAACCACTTGAACCATCGTGCATGAACCCTAATACCCTATAGCTCACATCCTCATCTATTTCTCCTTTTATCTATGATGGATCTCAAATACCTAAAATTGTGTTCCTTGCTATCTCTTGACTAACTCTTCATTTGTACTTGCACTTAAATCACATTGAACACATTCAATTTTAGTCCTATTAAACTTGAATCCTTCAGATTTTAGAGTTGCATCCCCAAATTTTTAGCTTAGCCTTCACTCAAAAAGCAATTTTTTAACAGTCTATAGTAACAAAATTGCATGTGCACACCTAACTATGCAAAGACCTCTAAATAAACCATTAACTTCATTACCAAAACATAAAAAATATTTTCCAGGCTACCTAGACCACACACCCCACCAATACCGTCAATTGCTTATGCATCGTCATACTGTCTAGACAACATAGATCCAACCTCCCAACATAAGATGTGGTGGACCCAACATTGTCAAGGCCAAAAGGCAATGGTAGACGATATACCTTGCGTAGGGAAGACTTAAGCAACATATAAAATCTTTACTTAGAGGTCCTTGAAAAATTAACTACTTAACCATTTGTCCTCCTATAGACAGGCACACGTAATATACTCATAATGTATGCATTATTATTTAATTTTTGTATAGAAATCATAAATAAGATTATTTACAATTAAATTTCTTTATTTATTCACAAATAAATAATACATTTTATCTTATATATATATATATGTATGTATGTATATGTATGTATGTGTATATATATTCACAAATAAAGAAATACACATACACAGAAATATAGTTATTCATAACTATATTTGACATCTTATTTTAAATTGCATAAAATAAAAAAGGAGTGTGTTTTCAATTGGATTAAAATAAATGAGGAAATAAGATGGAAAATGTTGTCCATTGGAGTCAAAATGTCATTGGAAGGGGTTGCCGAAGTCAGAGAATGGTCAAAATAAAACTCAACAAGAAGGAAAGTTGGGAATGGATGGTTCCAGTGTTAAGTGTTGAGGACCTTTCATAAAAAAGAATAAAAGACAACAAAAAAGAAGAAAATAGAAAGAAAAAAAAAATTCATAAACGCCCTTGAAATAACCATTCCATGAATTAGACTAGCCCAAGACAGTCTTCTTTATCCAAGTGCTATGGCAAGGCCTAGACAACACATTGACAACACTAGGTGGACCAAAAGCCCTCTGGAGATCACATGTGAGCAAAAAGAAAAATTAGAATAGAACAGCCAACTCTGATCAAGTTTCTCAAAGAGTAATTAGGTGCATATTATCAACATTAACCAAAACAGACTTATTTTTTAGCCCAAAACAAAGCATGAAAGTTTTTTATATGAAATATGAAAGAAAAATACATAGTCAGATGCAAGAAGCACATCAAAAACAGCACAAACACCAACCACCTACAAAAATAGCAAAACCCACAAAAAAAATTCAAGAAGACATTTTAATCCAATGATCACACAAACCAAATGTTACCAACATACCAATCCTCATAGATCATTTGATTTCTCCCTCATAATCTATTCCACAATGCTTATTTCCACACTTTGCATCTTTTGGATCCAACTTCTAACAAGAAGTAATCCTAGAGGCAATAGGATACAAGAGAACACATGGCCCAACAATCTTAACTATATAGCTCAAGAGAAAAGCATAGCTTGCTCAAGTTGAGTTGGTATTTTGTCAAAAATCAACCAAGCCAACGTATGCAAACTCAAAGTCAAGTTTCATCAATGGTTTGTAAGAAAAACATTTCTACATTCTAGATAGCATACAAGGAGAATGCTTAACTTTTATTTTCTACTTTTTCATATGGGTGTGGCAATTCAAAATAGGTAAAACCAACTTGACTGGCAACATAACTAAAACTAGAACAAAATTAACAGATCGAGCTTGACGCTCGAACTTGCAAATCACAACTGGCACACCTTTCAACAAGTCTTGCAAATACCAAAAACGTCACACAATATTTGACTTCGCCCCAAACTTTGACAAGGGATCAAAATTTTGACTTCACCCCAAACTTCAACATTTGAAAATTAGAATTAATTTAAATAATTCGAGAAATTCAAAGAATTTTTGTAAAAATTTGTCAACATAAAAAAGTTAAAAAAGTTTTATGTAAATACTAAGATATGCACAATTTCTATTAAAAAAATTTTGTAAAAATTTGTCAACATAAAAAAAGTTAAATTTTATAAAATTTTATGTAAATACTAAGATATGCACAATTTCTATTAAAAACGATGAAAGCAAATATAAATAAATATATTTTACATATAAAAGTACACATATAATAGTTCTGAATGTGTATTTTAACATTAACAATGTTTAATGCACATCATACATGTTATCTTAAAACAATTATAAAAGAGAAAGAAAGAAAGAGAAACTTACTATCAATCCCTAAAGGTCGCGCAAACATAAACCATAGTTCAATTGGTCACAAGCTCGCCAGTGGCTACAACACGAGTAAATTTGATCTTCTCTACTAATTAGAGTAGGTGACCATTGTTTCTCATTTTTCTCTCAATGCCTCTCCTCTTAGGCTCGAAGCTTTTTTTTCTCTTTTTCTTCTTTCCACTATTTCTCCTTTAGGCTACAGTTCATTCTTCTTTCTATTGGATAATCATTCGCTAGTTGCATCTATCTCGTCTTTAATCTTCTTTCTTTATAAAGAAAGATCTTTTTACAATCTCTATCATCATACAAAATAATCTCTGTGCACCACATAGATTCTTTCATAAAAAATGCCCCTTTTCTAGGCTTTTATGCTTTTTTTTTTTTGTTGTAAAAATTATCGAAACTTCGCTTATAGTGAACTTTGCCGATTTTTTCAAATATTTCAAAGAAATAAAGAAATTTTATAATTACAAGTGAACTACGCTTCGATTGTTCAAATTACCTAATTAATCAGCTACTTTCGCCAAAATTCGTCGAGTTCTCATACCAAGGCTAAAACATTAGGTTAACTTAGCTTTGTAAGACCCTTAGATCACAAACCAAATTATCATCCTTATGAATAAGGAATAACTGTAGTTTAGTGTTTTCAAGGCCTTGGCTAAGCAAACGCTTATGTAACACCAAGGTGTTTAGGCAAAAAATGCCAAAGAGCAATGCTAAGTAGGTACCAGGGTGTTACGTAAATATTTAAAAATTGCATTCCAATCTCTCTAATTTATTTTTTATGCCCTCGTTACTTATAAGTAAGCAACCCAAATTACAATTAAGATGTTTCAATTCCTTATAAGCAAATATAAGAGAGTTTAAAAAAAAACAAAAAAACCAATGTGTTACCTATGGAAGCCTAAGCATGGCACCAAGTTTTCTTCCTAAATCCATCTTCAATATAAACTCTATACGTCCACATTTGCCGATAATATGAAACTAGCCAAGGAAGCAAAAACTACTTTGTGTGGTGCCGTGGTTTAAGTTGACTGAACAGAGAATTTGCTTAGGTATAGTTGTTGAGTTGGGTCTCGGTTTGATCAATATTTGGGAGGTATAAGCTTGTTTAATTACAGTCAATTTAAAGTCAAACTCAAGCACAATTAACACCAATCAGAAGTAAGAAACACAATTATGAAGAGAGTAAGTTAATTGAGAAAGTCAATAAAATAAGTAACCATCATTTTTTATTGACTAAGAAAATACTTTTTCAAGATGAGTCTAATCATAGATGGAAGACTGAAAGAGAAATTTGAAAAGAAAAAAATAATGGATCCAACATTTTACTTAAATATCATACATCAATGTCTTGCCCCATATTTCCGCTTTATCCTTGTCGCCTTCCAAATAACCCTTATTTGTTCATACTTTAAATAAGTTGTATTAGTAATTAAGATTACATTCATTTCAAAAAAAAAAAAAAAAAAAAGATTATATTCACTCTCTACTCCAACTCAATATACCAAAAAAAGAAAAAAAAAAAAAAAGAAAAACAAACAAACAAACAAAAACAATTTACGATCTTGTCTTTTGAATATCATAATCTCTGCATATGCATCCTAGACTCATTTCCCTGGAATATGAGAGATTAATGAAACAGATTAAACAGTTTCCTGAGACTAATGTCTTATTCATTTTCTTAATTAAGTAAAATCTTCTAGTTCGGTCAAGTTCATTTAGCTATTGCACTTGATCTTGTGCAACTCCACTTAGTAGCCATTTTTTTCCGATCAAAGGCACTGAAGATTGATGTGGCAAAAGTGAATATAACATAAATCTACAACGAGAATACCAAGTACTACAGACATCTCCACAGTAACTAGAGATTCCATTCATAACCCTTCTACTTTCGTCCGTTGGATAGAACCTTAAGTTCTGAGGATTCGTTACGTTACCAGCCGGAACAAGAATTTGATAAACTTGAATTGACGTAGATCAAGTGACAAAAATACTAAATAAACTTTTAACAAAAAAGACGAGAGACAGCCATACCGGTCGCCAAATTACGACCATCCGATGAGAAGCAAAGCGCTGTGACCGCATCACCGTGACCTTTCAAAGTATTTACATCAAGGTGATGATGACGCTTGATTTGATCCTGTAATTCCCAAAAACAAAAATACATGATAAAAAATAAAAACAAAAATAATAGAGGGAAAACAAAAAGAAATGAGTGTTAATTCGGTGAGATCAGCCTACCTTCTCTGAAGCATGTGAGTGGGATTTCGAATGTGGTTTCTTCGAGATTGATTGAGGAGCTTTCTTTGGTTTCTGAGTTTCACTCACTTCTGGTTCTGCGATCGTTCGAACTTCTGATTTCTTCTTGCGTAAGTAACCGGTAAAGAAAAAGAGAATGACCAAGGCTCCAATGATTATAGAAAGGATCGAAATCGGAAGAACTGAAAACCCTGGAAAGGCGGGAGACTGCAATTGAGCGTCCATCTTTCTTGTTCCTGAATTTCAGCAAACAAGACCTAGGTATTAATTTTGCTGGTAATTCACGAACCAGTGAGATTAGCTCGGTCCTTCCTCAGTTGTTGCTATAAGAAATGAATGTGTAAGTAATCTCAAATGCACTGTGTTCTAAGAGAACTGCGTCAGGTCCTAAAATTTATAGCTTGCCACCGCGAGTAACTAAAATAATAGTAATAATAAAATAAATATAATGTGATTGAAAGGCTAAAAAAATGTTTAGCGATTTTTAACTTATTTTACTATTTTTTAACTCATTTTGAATTCCTTCAATACCAAATTAATAACTTCTTTTTAAATCATTTACTTTATTTTTTATTCTAAGAAGATATTTTTTACTTTTTATTTTTTTTTAAATATATTTTTATATACAAACTTTATTTCACATATTTATTTAATATTAAATTTAATTATTAATTAATAACAAATTAATAAATAATACACTACAAAAATTTTATTTGATAATATTAAATTAAAAATAAAGAATACAAAAAAGTATAAAATAGTAAAAATGAATAATATAAAATAATAAGTAAAAGTAACTAAAAATTATATATTTAAATTTTAACTAAAAAAAGCTGTAAATTTTACTTGAAAAATAGTGGCACAGGGTTGGAGACAATCTTGCGCCATGTTGGCACCCAATCAGTGCCATTATGGTTGGAGATGCCCTTAATGTTTTGATTGGTGACGCATTACATTTTTTTTCTATTAAAACAAATTACAATCTAAAAATATATAATCAATAACAAATTATTTTAAATGATAATATATAGTTTATCCTAAGATAACTTTTAAAAATAAACAGTCCGTTTTATACCACTTAACTTAATAATAATGATTATTGATAAAATTTATTTTAAAAATATTTATTTATCATGCGTGACATATAATCTTTTTCGTGAACTATAATTGCATTAAAATAATCCAAATGTGTCATTTCGTAAGTATCAAGATTGGATTTGGTTGAACTATTTGAATTGATTCATTGAGTTTACACCTAGTTCCACTTGAACTAAGCCTAAGATTAAGTTTATCATCATTTTTAAGTTCAATTTTTCTAGATTTAAAATAGATTGCAAAATCGCACAATTAAACTTCGCCTGGCCCGTGCATATTCTAGTATATGGGCAACTCTATATGCATGTAATTAACTATGTAATATCTAACTGTTTTTATTTGGATGGTTGTGTGCTTGAAGTGGTTTTATGTGTGTGACATGGGTGTGTTACACCAATGGACTTAGATCAACCTTTAAGAAATAAAAAATTAGTTTTGGCCAAAATGACTGAAAACACATTGTAACGAATAAGTGTAATTCTTAAAACGATAATTTATGGAAATGCACCGTGAAACATACTTTGAGAGGAAAAGCAAATACATTTTACCTGGTGATCAAAATACATTTTGCTACCTGTATAAATACGTTTCTATCTAGGAAATGTGTTCACCAACAAAAATTTGTCATTTTTTTAAGAGAAGCTGCTAATGCTTAAATGATAGTATTAAACATGGAAGCGATGATCATTTTTCTCTCACATCAATTGATGTAGTTTGAGAGACAAACAGGAGGATTGTAACAATTGTTATATTTGAGTTTTTTTGTACGTTAAGCACAGAGTATGTCAATTTATGACAATTCTCCGCAAAGGTATTAAATTTTTGGTGAAGTAGATACTTCAATACATGCAATGTTGAAGTTGGCTTACATTTCAATAAAGCTTCATCATTTGAGTTAGTTACTTTTTGTAATGCAAATTTGGGGGCCAACCAAGATGGCGGAAGCCTAGTTTTTAGTTTATTAGGTCCCAATTTGATTTCTTATCAATCAAATAAACAATATATGGTTTTTCATTCTTTCATGGAGACTATTTGTCAAAGTCTAGCTATTATAGTAGCATAGATTTTTTGGCTCAAATCATTGTGTTTGAAGTTGCTACTTTAGATGTTGTCA
This sequence comes from Tinospora cordifolia, assembly GCA_030144865.1. NCBI lineage: Eukaryota > Viridiplantae > Streptophyta > Magnoliopsida > Ranunculales > Menispermaceae > Tinospora > Tinospora cordifolia. The sequence goes on along the minus strand of JAJIYU010000051.1, from coordinate 37,096 downwards.
AGTCCACAATTTGATATAACAACCTCAATAGTTTATTATGTTGTTTACCATATCTCAATGATTTGGAATTGCAGCTTTGTTTGATGTGCTCAAACAAAGCATGTTGAATTTTATTTATATCTTGTAAGAGAAAATTGCCCATTAAGAGATAATTGTGGAACACACATTCTTATTTGATTAATTGCAAATTGCTTAACAAAAAAGTTATCTACGAAAGTTAGTTAATTCTAATATGGGCTTGGGTATGCCGTGCTCACATGCTATCTCATAAGATATATATTCACGTAAATGGCAGCATGCACAGCATTAGTAGTATGATCAATAATAGCCATATCAGGTAAAATAAAAATTATCAACAAGAAGCACAAGAATAGTAATTGATTATAATCACAATCAACAATGTATCTATTAGAGTTTTATTGTTGGAAAGTATCGAGCATCGTTGTTGGTCATTTAAGATGTCATCGTGATTAGGTAATTGAGGTTGTAACGGTGAAGACAACAATGAAGATTATACAGTAATGGATTGCGCGGTAGCTGAAGGATAGTTGGTTTAACATAATATATATATATATATATATAGTTTGCTCAAGGAAGACAAGCATGTCTGCCCTTTATGATTCATGCTATAACAAAGAAAAATACTAAGAGAGGAAAGATTTGTTTGCGTGTATCACATGATAGTCTTCGGTTTGGATAACTAGTATAACAAACTTGCGAAGCAAACATTGATTAGTTTTAATGGTCAGGATCCAAGCACTTATGTATGAATTCATAAGTTTAATTCCACAATTGCAATTAAATGATGATTTTCCCAACCATATATAAAGTGGGAGTTGGATTATTGTACTGTTTATCTTGTTGTGATGCTCCCATTCTTAACTCTATAAGGATGTTTTGGTTTTCCAATTATCCTAATGCCATCGTTCTTTTACCACGTGTCAACACAAAACAGAGAGAGAGAGAGAGAGAACATTGGAAAGTCTGAAAAAGTCTCACTTCAAGAACTTCATGTTATTTTGCCACTAGCTAACAGTGTTAATTCTTTTTTTTTATTTTATTTTATCAAGAGCATGATTTTTAGATTTCAACAAATACTGAGGAGGAGAAAATTATGTTGTTTTGCAATTATCTCTTGAATTAAGACGCTTTTTCATGAATTTTAGAATAAAAGTATTGCTTTATAGTGCTTCAAACAGTAGAAGAATGAGAATGTCTACTACAAAAACAAGATCGAAGACATAAAAAGTTGACTGTATCTTTCTTATTATCACTTGATTGATCTTATAAGCAATAAAACATTAGTTTAATCATTATCTTTAATTGTTGATACAATGTGCTACTCTTCTACAAAAAGATTTTTGTATTATTTGGCTTGACACAGATCTAATGAGATTGTGAATAGAGAACCACACAACTTCAATTCCTAGCTTGTCCATTTGATGGATATAGTGTCACTAATGAACTTGGATGCTCTAAAACCATATCACCATAGATGAATAGATAAAACCTTGAAAAAAAGGGTTAATGGGCGAAAAAAATCCTAATGTATTCACATATTTGCAAAATAATCTAAATCTTTCAAAATTAGTAGATAAATGCGAACCTAACCTATTTTGTAGCATTTCTATCCTGTGGATGATTTACATGTGTGAATAATCATGTGGCGCTTAGTTGGTATCGACATGATGTAAAAGAAAAGTGTCATGTCAGCTTGTCCTCATATTACCCACAGTTAAAAAAGTTTACAGGAAAAAAATTTACAAGTATTTGATCATGATGTTCTTTCATTGTTCATAACAGATTTCGAGATTTGGTCCTTGGAATTGAATTGGATTTATTGTGGAGCCACAAAGACATGATTTGGTTGTTGTTTAAGGGATTAAAAATCCAGCTATAGAAGAAATGCTATGCTTTTCACTTCTTTGTGATTTTAAATCATCCGACTGGGTTTAGGAATTGGACTCGTGCGATTTTGAGGATCTACATCTAAGGAACAAAACACATACATTGCAATTAAGGATACAACAAAGTAAGGAGAAAGGTGGAGCGAACTTGGTATTTTGGTTTCTAATAATACAAATCAATTGAAGTTGGATATATATATATATATATATTTTGTTTTTAAAAATTTTGGATTTTGGCGATTGAGGAAGGAATTGTAGAACATCGAAATGAGTGTTGAATTGTTACAAAAAATTTTGAGGGAACACTGGTTTGGGATAATGGACGAAAGGAGGAGGAGGTTGATGATAGTAGATGGGAAAAGCAAAGAGTTTAAGTGCACTTTTCCAAGGGAATGCTCGAAGATGCTTCCCTGCCAGCTACTTCAACGTGGAGTTACTTATGCTTATTTCGAATAAATTAGATAGTTCAGTGGTAGATTTTTTTTTATGTCAACATCTATTACTTGAGAATTCATTTAGGTCACTCGTCATTACCTCCTAACATTTCAACGAATAATGATAATTACCAAGTTATTTCTTGTGGCAACCTCTTGTACCTAAATAACAAACCTTTATTTTATATTAAGTTAGTTGTTAAATATGAACGGTTCGATATAGTTGACCGTAAGGTTAGGTATGCATCCAAAGATTATACAAAAATTTTCCATTAGCTAGTTAACAACGAAGAATTATAATTTTCAAAATCAAACAAATCCAAATGCATGACAAGTCAATAATAATATAGAAATGTAAGGGTCAATTGCACTGAGATAGTTTGTGCACGTAAAGGGTAATTCAAAAATGATTAACTTGCTAGTAAAAGTAAGGCTGACACAAAGGCCTTTTTTTGAACGACAAATGAGCCTCATATAACCAAATCTCTCCTCCTTTCCATGTATGTTGTCTAAGAAACAATCTTTACCTTCTATATTGGTCTCAAAAGTAAGTTGACGACGTTGTTAATATAGTAATATAACCTATTGCGAAAGCTAAACAACCCTTTGAAACTTATATCGACAGTGAAGAATGAGATCCCTCTCCTCTTTGACGCGGAAAAAGTGGTATCGCGAAAACATTAATTCGAAAAAAAAAAGAAAACCTCGCCAAAACAAAAGCGGAAAGGTCTGGTGCGGCACAGTGAATCGTAGCCATCGATTCCATCGGACAAGCCCACGCGTCCCGAGTTGGATGTATGTCCGAAAATCCGGTGACGCTGGATCTTGAGGAAGTCCTGACAGACCAAATAGCATCCAATGGCCACGAGCAATCCGATTGGTATTACAAAGACCAAAAAAGAATAAAGATCCTAATTAATTAAGCCAGCCCATACAACGCAACGCCACTCCACTCGACGCTCCATTCCGCTTTCTCTTCTCACCGAAGTCTTTGCAAATCTTCGATCATTTGCGAAACCCTAGATTCCGACCAAGACCTTCATTTTTTTTTGGATTACCAGTTAAGGTTAGAACCCTAGTTATTGCAACGGCGACGTAACGATGCCTCCTAGGTCGAAGAAAAGAGGAGGCAGCTCGGGGAAGAAAGACACTCCGAGGCCCAAGCGAGAGAAATTTATGGAGGAAATCCAGCAGGAAGAGAAAGTTTTGATGGAAAAGGGTCTGGAATTGGTGGAGGGGTCGAAGATGACGGAGGAAGTTGCGTTGGCTGTGAACAAAGAGATAGAGACTGCGGGAGAAGTGGAGGAGGTGAACTGTGTCGAGAAGCCTAGGTCTGATGATGGTGTGGAGGTCGAGAAGGAGTTGAAGGAGACGGGAACAGAAGTAACGGAGGAGGAGACGAAAGTTATAGAAGGAGTGGAGGAAGTGAAGAATGTTGAGAATGCTTTGTCTAATGATGGTGCTGAGGTTCAGATGGAATCGAATGAGGTCAAAACAGAAATGACGGAGGAGATGGAAGTTACAGGGGTGGAGGAGGTGAAGAAGGTTGAGAACCCTAATTATAATGATGATGCCGAGGTTGAGATGGAGTCGAACGACGTGACAGCGGAAGTGACGAAGGAGACGAAAGTTATGGAAGGAGTGGAGGAGGTGAAGAGTGTTGAGAACGTTACATCTGATGATGGCGCTGATGTTGAGATTGAGCCGGACGCGGAGGATGACTATGAAGAAGTGAGCGGTGGGGAAAGCCCGAAAGAAGGCGATCAGGTGGATGAAGAAAAAGGTATTTGGAAAAAAAATCCATTTGTTATTATTTTTAGTATTTGAAAAATACCTTTTTTTAATTTCTTTTAATTTTGGTAGGGATTATAATTTATCTTTTGAAACTTGAATTGGCTGTAACTATTTGTAGATTGTTCTTATGTGGCAACACTGTATAAATTTTATGACTTAACGAGCTTATAAATTTTCAACTGACCACTTGGTTCAGTGATCAAGAGCATTATTGACATTATAGGTGTCTCGAGGTCAAATTCCCATACGAGGAAGTAAATGTTACTTGCAACTGAACGGAAGAGCTGATAAATAGGACCACTTGATCTTTGAGAAAAAGAACTGAGTTACAAATGATTTAGTTATTTTAGAGTTGAGTATGGAGTTTGTTGTTAACTACAATTAAATTTTTCCATACTTTCAGATACTTGGGCATCAATGGAGATTTTAGTTTCTTTCTTCTTTTTCTTGCATTTTGTTTTTAAAGCACTTAATCGTTTAGACACCTACGAGTAAGTCCTTTCTTCGTAATTATGAATTATGTAAATAATCTACCTGATGCAAGTGTTGAATAATGACCTTATGTAAAAAGAGCTGCTTAGTTTCTCTTTTCTTTCCCTTTTCCCCATTGAGTTTCCCCATTACGTTTAATTCTCTTCTTAAATTCCTCTTTCTAGTAAAATTGCTTCTACATTAGTGGTTAACAAGAAAAGAAAAGAATAAAAAGAGAATTCATATGTAGCTTGTGCCTTGTCAATTGACCCTACCTAAGCAAAACAGTGCTCAGGCATGGCCAAGCGAGGCGTATGCATTGCCTATAATAAATTAATAAAGCTCACTAAGTAAATGATTTCTTGGTTTTTGTTGAAAAAGTCTCATATAAATGACTACATACATAGTCCATAACATAGAAATATTTTGTTTAAAAAGTGATTTAAGTTTAAATATATTTATGTTCTTCAATCTTGCATTCATAGATTTAGAGTGAAACACATTCAAAGTATGAAACATTGGCATGTAATGCTTTATTTGATATACTTATGCTGAGAAGAATTTTTTTTCCGGCGATATGACAATTACAAAAATCAAAATAGAAAATCAAGATTAGAAAATATAAAAAAGAAAAAAACAAGTGTAATTTGCACAATGAAAACTTCAGGATAACACTGTAATTGGAAGTTATGCATATGTTGAAGCTATCTAGTTATATAAGCAACAAGATGAAGAAACAAAGAATCTTAAGATTAATGTATTTATATTGAATCTTTTATTTTTTATTCATCATTGCCTTTTCTTGTTGAAGAGACAGTGTAATATATTCTTTTGAAAAGAGGTTTCAAAGGGTAGGGGGTATGTGCTAGAGAATAAACCTAACAATCATTTTTCGGAGAGTAACCTCAGGCCTCTCTATAATAGGAGGTGAGGTGAAGAAGCAAAAGCAAGGAAAAAAAAAATTTAAACCTTCTTTTGATCCGTCACTCTAGTTTTGAGTTAGAAGGGCTGTTAATAAAATTAATATGTAGGTCAATTGGACATAAACTAGAAGAGAAGCGCATTTCCATTCTAACTGTTTAACAACAAAGGATGAAGATTGGGCTGAACGGAAGTTGGTTTCTGACCACCCCCGCCCCGAGTTTTCTATGTAGTTAGAAAATGAGAAGGGTGCTGGTGGCTAAGCTTACCTGAACTTAACGTGAAACTCCCACAATTCAACTTAGTTAAAATCAAAATTCCACTAGTTGGTAACTTAAAGCCTGTTAGGTGGTTTGGACATTGTAATGTCTAAAAGGAAAAACACTAGACAGTAGTAAAGAACAATTCAGAAATTGGGATTTTATAAAAGAGCTGGAGGAAAGAAAAGGAATGTGGTAGTTAGTATCAAGGTTCAAATTTTAGGATTTTGTGGTCCTATGATCCAATCTTCTAAAGCAATTTGGATTGGCATGGGGTTGTTTTATTGAATGACTTGAGTTAGGATCGTGATCTAGATCATAGGGTCATTAGTTTTTTTTTTTTTGTATTTTTGTAAAATTACTTTTTCTTTTCCCTTTTCCTCTTTTTCTGCTTTTCTTCTTCTACTTTGATTTGGACTTCAACTACGGTACAAAAGTTTGTAATTTTGTCATACATATGATATTTATAGATCATGACATTCAGATCATATTGTCATACTTTATAATTTATACGTTGGTAAATTTTGTGGCATGTGTTATGACACTTCAAAACCTGCAATTTGATATATTACCTTACTCTTGTGTGAAAATGACTTAATAAATTGTGCATGCATGGAAAGATTTGAACCTGGATCTCCTTGTCATCCTTTTGGAGACTTGCTATTTACCTTTTATGCTACATTTAAAATAGAGGTATAATCCGTACAAAAAGATAAACAACAAATTTTGGCTTATCATATTGTCGTTTAGATCATATTGTGATACTTTATAATTTATGCGTTGGTAAATTTTGTGGCATGTGGTATGACTCTTCAAAACTTGCAATTTGATATATCACCTTTACTCTTATGTGAAATTGACTTAATAAATGGTGTATGCATTGGAAGATTTGAACTTTAATCTCCTTGTCATCCTTTTAGAGGCTTGCGATTTACCTTTTATGCCACATTTAAAATAGAGGTATAATCCGTGCAAAAAGATAAGCAACAAATTTTGGCTTATCTTAATGTTGATATCTAAATTATCAAAAGTGCGTCTCTCAATAAATCAAATGAGCTAAGAGTGAGATGACAAATTCAACCAAGTATGGACTTTTGGATGATCACATTGACGACCCTATTATTGTTGAAAGGAGAATGCTAATCGAATTGATATAGTTCTTATAACTATTGGATTTGTCTATTATGCACTTTGAGATGTGTAAGACCCACTCATCTAATAGTTATGAGTGTTGTAGTCGTATCATAAAATGCTTGTACCGCATTTAGATTAGCATTTTCCTGTTGAAATGGTTGTTGATTGCATTTGGAGGAAATTTATTAATTCATTTATTGTAATATTAAACTTCTAGGTCTTTTTTTTTTGCCCCATTATTTGTTCTTTTCTTGGTTACTTTTTACAAACTATTTTTGGTTTCTTCTCTTTGTAATTGTGTGCTCGAAGTGATGGATAGGATGCTAAGAATGTGTCTATTCTTTCCTTTATCCTTCTTTGATGAAAAATGATTTCTAGGCTTCACTTGAATAATCCCTTGTGCAGTTGGTTCAACATTTTAAGGCCATGCTTAGACCATGTAATTTATTGCCAGGGAAATTTAGAACTAAATTGTCTAGGCCATACATGAAGGTGGTAGAGGGCTCTTTTAATTTATTTAAAAAGTGTAAGGGGATTAGTGTAAATATATTAAGTTTACTGGTCTTGTTTCTTTATATTATTACAATATGATTGTATACAATAAGTACTAACATAATTTAACTTAACTTGTGTTTTTATGCTTTCATTATGGAAGTGATCTTTTCTTGTGTTTACTTTTATTTTTGACTTTTTGTTTTGTTTATATGTATCTTTCATTTGTTTTTTAATTTTTATTTTTAATTTCCAATATTTTATTTATTTATTTATTGTATTATTACATTTGTGTTCCATGTTGTTATACTTAATAAGCACATGAAACGTGATTCTTCAGTCCATTATATTTTCATTATATTCCAGCTTTTCTTGTTTGCATTTTTTTTTTCTTGCTGGTCTTTACTTTGGGGATACAAGATTTGACTTCTATATTATGAAATGTGTTTATAGTTGTTTTCCCATGACTTCTATGTGCAAAAGTAATTAAGTATTTATTAGGGAGCTATATATAAATATTAATTTTAACTTTAAGCATTGCTGAGGTGTGGATAATTGCTTAGACATTGTCTTGATGCCTTGAAAAGATTGTCTTGCTTTCTCGAGTGGGAGATGCTCCTCAGTTGCCAGCAAGTGGGGGTGGGGGTGATTACCAAGACTACTCTGCCAAACACTTGTCGCTGGACTCTATTTTAATTGTTGAAGTAAAAAAAAGTCTAAATTTCAACTTTTTGATAATGATTCCCAATTGACTCACCACTTTTATTCACACATTTTGGCTAATTAATTGTGAGCCTAGAAACCCATAATTGATTTGATGGAGCAATTACTTGGTTAGTTTGGCTAGATCCTGCAGCAAAATAAATTTTTGGGGGTGAGCATAGGGAAGGTGTGAGTTGTGGAATCTGAATTCTTTTAACTTTTTCCCCACCATCCCCCCTCCCTTGCTTTATGTTTATGTCTTCCAGTCTGATGAAAGTGAGGTGGTAATAACTTTATCGATGAAATAATTTTTCAGGTGTAACAGAAGATGTAGTTGAAAAGATGGCTGATAAAGATAGTCATGGGTGTGAGGATAGGGATGACGACGCTAATGGCAATGAAAATAGTAAGGTTGATGAGAGTGGCACTGATGATGAAGAGGATGAAGATTCTTCTTTATTCCTGCAGACACCTTTTGCAGCAGACCAGAAAAGAAGGAAGGAGGTTGAAATTTTTGTTGGGGGAATGGACAAAAGGACAGCTGAAGATGATCTGATTAAAGTATTTGGAGAATTTGGTGAAATACAGGCTGTACGGATAGTTAGACATCCAGTAACGCAGAAAAGCAAGGGTTTTGCATTTATCCGGTATGCTGCTGTTGAGCAAGCAAGGAAGGTTCTGACGGAGTTGAAGGATGGAGCAGAGGTTGTATACCATATAATGTATCTATTTGTCTCTGACAGTCAATGATTGAAAAAGAGGTTCACTGTACATTTTTTGGTCCATTTCACCTTAACTTCATGCTTGTTATGGTTCAGGTGAGGGGCAGGCGTGTTAGTATATCTCTGAGTCAGGATAGTGATACTCTATACATGGGTAATGTCTGCAAAACATGGACAAAGGAGCAAGTAAAGATCTAGTCCCTCTTGGCTTATGCCTTAGATTTCTTGTTTGCATTATTATGTTGGACAAAGCTCTTGTTGCTTGACTTAAACATTTCATTTTGCCTATTTTTGATTTTTTTGATTTTTGTTTTTATGTTTCACGTGTTGCTGCAGGTGATACACCTGTCACTTGTTTGTCTTCACTGTCTGATGCTGTTTTCTTTTACTTTTTCGTTGTTTCGAGGTACTTGAGACATTGAAAAGCCTTGGAATAGAACAAATTGAGGAGATTTATTTACCTGATAGTCCTCTGAAGGAAGGGAAGAATAAAGGTTTCGCTCTTCTAGAATTTGGTTCCCACTCTGATGCTATGGCAGCATTTCAACGGCTTCGAAAGCCTGATGCTTTCTTTGGCCGTGATAGAAGTGCTAAAGTTGCATTTGCCCAATCAATGCACCCTAGTGAGGAAGCCCTGTCTCAGGTCTGTAATTTTAAGTGTTTTTCTGATTTTATTGTTACCTCTTCTTTTAAAGCTTCTGATTCTCCAATTTACAAACTAAACGCTTGGTAAGTTTCATGGTGTGAAACAGCATGATATATGCTTCTTGGAGTTTTTTGAAAACTTATTTCTTTTTTTGTTTTGTTTTATTTATTTATTTTTATTTTTGGTGATTCAGAAACAAGGTTTTGTTCCTGGAAAAATAAGAGTTGCTGAAATTAGTTCATGGTTTGGTTACTCAAATGTGAAGATAGTTTTTAGAAAGCTTAATAATTTATTCATGATTTCAAATCTTTGGATAATGATCAAGGATAGTTTTCCCTGGCTGTAATTTGTTTACCATTTCAAATCTTTGGATTTGATTCACAAGGTACATTTAAGAAAACATAATTTTAGCATTTTTGGAAAGCAATCTATTTTCTAGGTAAAGTTTTAGACAATTGTTCTGATTTTGATTATTCAAGAACTTACTCCTTGCCTTTTGTTTTTGGTTCAAGAATGCTATGGCCAAACAAAAACCAACCAGGGCCTAAATTTTACTTTTTGGATCATGAACTTAGTTTTGAATCATGTATAAATACAGCCTCAACTAACATATTCCAGGTTTCAGTAGGCTCTTGTTAATTGTATGGTCATTTTTTACTTGTGAAATTAACAGAGTTCCTCGGGATATTTTTGCCATGGGTCAGAATTGAATATCTTTTATTTCGTTCAGTGCATGGTGGAGACTTGCAACTTTGTATAGTAAAGTTGTGGCTCTGTCAACGTCTCCATAGTTGTGTATCCAGTAAATGTTCTCTAGTACATAGTTTGATCTGTAGGGACTTGCATATTTGATTTCTGTGAATGAACTTCTGAGGGAATGTTTACTTTGTCCCTTCTTAGGTGAAGACTGTATATGTTGAAGGACTGACAGGCTCTTGGGATGAAGATAAATTGAAAAAGCTATGTGAACAATATGGTGAAGTTGAGAAGGTTCAACTATCACGAAATATTGGTACCGCAAAACGGAAAGACTTTGGATTTGTGTCATTCATTTCCCGAGAAAGTGCAATAGCTTGTGTGGAGGGGATCAACAAAGGCCAGATTGGCAATGGAGATGTCAAGGTGGTTTCTAATCTTAACTATTGATGATCCCATATTTGTTAGATTCCCTTGAATCATTTGCATTATGGCATAAACATGAGAAACTCCTCTCTTCAGGTTAAAGCAGATCTTGCAAGGCCTCCGTACAAGGGCCGGCTTGGGAAGAGGGCTGCTAGAGGTGGTTATAAGATTCAGAAAGATGGTGATAAAAGAGTAGAAGCTGGGCCATCAAAGCTCAAAGGCAAAACTAAATCTAAAGGGCCTCATGGGAAGAGGAAGGGTCTTGTCAAGGCAAATAATACCAAAAAAAGCAAGGTACATAATCCTCAAAGCAGTGCTGCTGAGCAACGGGGTGTTGGTGCTCCATCCATGCTGATCAACTCAAATAACCAAAGAAAAGAACAACCTGACAGAGATGGGAAGCGTGGTAGGAACATGGATTCTAGTCATAGTGGACAACCATCAAAGAAACGACGTGGTAATGGTAGAACTTGTTATCACATTATATTGTCATTTGTAATTTGTCGGATAGGGGCCTTGGTGCAAGGAAGCTTGGAAATAATATTCATTCATGGAATTGTAGGTAATGCTCGCGGTAAGCCTGTGGGTGGTTTTGGCAACTCAAGGAAGGGCTCTCATGCTAGACACGTCAGGCGTAACTACAGCATGGCTCCCGGAGGATATGTTGCTCCATATGCTCATGGTCATGTTGCTCATGCTTCTAGCTACCAGGGCCACACATATGGCACTGTTTATGGATCTGCACGCCATTATTCAGATATGGTGAATAATTACTCTTTGTTGCACTTTGATGTCTGTGTTGCATGTTGTGGATTGATTGACTAATGCGTAAGGACCATCTTCAGGAACCACATGCCGGCTATGTCCCACCTGCTGCTTCAAAACCAGCAAGGGATTCACATGGTTATGGACGACAAAGGTATGCTTTGTTTGTGCTTCATGTACTTGATAATTTACTTGATTACTCTTCCCAGCAACTGATCTTTCCAATGTTGTCCATCATCTGTAGAATTCATGGATATGAGAGCCGAGGGAGTGTCAATACATCAGGTATCATCTTAAACCTTCATGCCCCAGCACCCCTTCTCTCACATTTCTTGCTGCCCCCCTCCCTTCTCTCACATTTTTGCTGTTGTGGTTGCGTTTGAGTATCTTATTGGTTCCAATTTGTAATTTAATTGAAGTGGAAATGTTATTGGAAAGATGGTGGAGTTCAACGCTTATGGATACTCTAGAGTGAATCCATAGTTATTTGAGGTTATTTGCCAAGATGGTGTAATAGGAGATTTTTGATAAGAAGATAAAGCTATTTTATTTATTAGTAAAGAAGATCGTACATGGAGCACCAGAAATATTCTTGCCAAATGGGATCAACCAATTGGATAAAAGATCTTGAAACATTGTATCTCTTAATTTCTAAGCCAATCACCAAAAGGAAATCCCCACCCAACTTAGAGCACAAAACCCTATCGCATGCTACCAACCTAGAAGCATTCTGTACCACAGTGGTATCAAAATCCACCCCTCAAATATGATATGATCTGAACTATGGAATTAAAACGTGGGTGCATTAACTGAAGGAGTGCCTTTGAAGGAACTATATAATTATATGATAAACACAGCTAAATGGAGTTGAAATAAAAAATTTTATAGATGAGGTTAGCCATGTTTTATGGAATAGACGATTGGGGAATAAAGAATCAATGCATTTATTAGCCCAGTGTAATTAAAATCTCAGTGTTGAGATTATGATAAGTGAAACATTGGAAAATAAAATTGTAAATGTACATATTCAAAAAGTGATAGGCTAGCCCCAGTAGATGATAGGATGAGACAAACTACCTTCTTTTTTCCCAAAAAGGAAGATAAACTACATATTAATAGATTGACCACCAAAAACACTAATCTTGAGATGTGTATGTGCAAAACATTGAAATATATTTACTTCTTTACTGTTATATATGAGATTTTCACGCTTAGGCTTGGACCTCCAGATTGTATCCATCATAACATGATTGGGCTTCTTGATTGTTTGCATTTGCAAATAGACCCTGTGTTAGAATGAAATGGGTTTTCACATGCTTCTAGCTTGTCTTTAATCTAACAAAACACCTCCCATGTGGGATTTGATCTTTAGTTCTTGAGCTACTAACCTTTCTTATCAAAATCAAAGAATTCTCTCAAATTCAGGAGTCAATTGGTCGTCATCATTCACTGATAAGAAAACATTTGATTGAGTACCTATAATTTGCATACAGCCCATCAAAAAGGTATTCGGTGAACACAAATTTTATTTATTACAAGGGTGGGCGATTCCATGTAATATTTGTGTTAGTGCTGCGAAGGAGGTGACTACTATGTGATTGACCCCATCTAGGCAAGGAAGTGTTGAGGCAATGGCATAGGCAGAGGCCTAAATGTTACCAATAATATTTTTTTATAGCCTCTCTTGGTGAAGAAATTTAGTTTTCACATACCTTTATAAATAACTACATACGTACATGATATTCCATAAGGTCGAAATAGACTTAACTGTATTTTACATTCTTCAATATTGTGTCCACAAATTAACAATTTCAAAAATATTAAATGAATAAATCCTATTGTTATTAATATATTTTATAGTTTCTTGTCAAAAAAAAGAAGAATAAAATAGCATAATGGAATTATAACAATTTAAAAGAGTCATATTTAATGTAATGCTCAAGTAAAAAGTTTTTGTAGCAATATGGTGGGAATTAAATAGAAAGTAAGTACTAGAAAATTGGGGAAAAAAGTTATAACTTGTAATAGTGAAGATTTAAGTACAACACTAACATTTGAAATTATGCCAATGTTGAGGCTATAAATCATATTTGAACAATACGAAGAAAAAATACTTACCCTTTAAACTGTTCAAAATTCTCAAGGAGTTCCATGACCTGCTTTAGTTATGAGTTAAGCGATATAGTTGCAAATGACCTAGGTGATGGGCTAGTTGTGGCTTCTACAACGTTGAGTTGTTATGTGCAGGCATGTTATCCTAATCCAAGAACAATATTAGGCCACTTTTATGATGTGAGAACCCTAGTTGAAACATAAAAACATTACTAAAACTTTCAACCAACTCTAAGTAGGATTTCTCAATGCTAATGAATGAATTGATTTTGTTATATTGAGCAATATTTTTAATTTGTGCTTTGAGAACTTTATTGAAGTGTGGGTAATAAATGATCTTTTTTTTTTTTTTTTTGAGAGAATAACCTTGTTAAAGATAGTTAAAGGTGGAAGGCTCATTTAAAGAGATGAGATGCCATAGCACCTAAGGCGCAAAAAGTTTAAACAATCCTATTAATACATCACTTGATAGTCTTGACCTATAATTTAAAGAAAATAAATCAATAGAAGTGCTATACTTTTTCTAATCATATGTCAAAATGTATATTACAACACTTTTGTTTTATTTCGTAGGGGATGGTATCACAGTTATGCTTTTTTTTTTAAAATTTTTTGTTTGATATTTAAAATCAAATTCGAAAAAAAAGGCAAAGAAGAAGAAGTAGCTAATTTGATGCCTTTATATCAACAAGTTCTAGTTGTTGTTATGAAAAGCGCAAAAATTCCTTCTAATGTTTTGTATTCTATGTTGTATGTCATGTATATTTGATGAAAAAGGAGAAAAGAGAGCACAAGATAGTAATTATTCTAGTGTTATGGTGCAATGTGCTTCAAGGAGTTTACACGTGTGCCTTAGGTTGCCTTAACTATATTGAATCTAATGACCCATTGACTTCATGGTGAAGTGGAGCATTTGACCATACGAGTTATGACCTAAATTTTTTTTTTATATGGTCAATGACTACTTATTAAATAAATAGTTATTAATTTGTAAGATTATGGTTATGTTATATAATTGCCTTGTATTAGTAATTAGCATTACATTGACCGTAATTTATTTCGCTTACGATAGAATCTTTTTTCATTTTTTTTTCAATGAGAAGGAACAAACAATTTCATTAACTAAGAAGAAAAGGGACAATAATGAATGAGTGGAAAAAAAGAACTACACACTAAGTCCACTAGACAATAAACATCTATGCCGTTCAAAAAAATATTTTGACAATGAGAAGCTGTTGCTCCATTTAGGTCGGGCACATGAACTCTTTGAGGGTTTGATTAAGTCCCAAACTTCTTCCCTACCACGATGAGTCTTATTGAAGGTCTTGTTATTTCTTTCTATCCAAATATTCCAAGTAGTCCCAAAGAAAGCAATGGTTGAAGCATTCTTGATTTTGGAAGGCGCATTGATGAGATGCCGAGCATTGAGACCATCGAGCATTGAGACCATCCTCTACCAGCGTAGGCGCAGAGAATCTCTTACCTAGAAAATCTCACCACTTGCTCTAGACTCCTTTGCTAAACTTGCCTCCAAAGAAAAGGTGGTCCATTGATTCACTTTCTGCCTTAAACATCACGCGCCATGATGGGGAAATCACTAGCCTTGGAAGTTTCTTCTATAGCCAATCTAAGGTAATTAGCCTCTTGTGAGCCATGAGCCAACCAAAATCCTGCACTCTAGATGGAACTAATGCCTTGTAGATGTTTTTAGCCAATTGGAAAGAAGCTTTAGAAGAGGAGGATATTAATAAATAACAAAAGACAGATTTGCATGAATCCTTACTTGAAGTCTTCAAGGACTTTATGAAATGATCATGATCAGCAAATAGGTAGATATCCCATAATTGCCTAAGAAGATCAATTACCTCATCTTGCTCTCTTGAGTTGAGGGCCCTATGTCGATGTAAGTCCAATGAAAATGTCTTAAGAGGTTCCTATAGTAACTTAGTAATTTACTGTTTGTGGCCCTAGATAACTTGTATAGGTGAGGAAAGGATTCTCTCAAGGAACCCCTTGCTAACCATGTGCCTTCCTGAAAAAGGAAGACGTTTCCCCTACTTACCATTGAACTACGTCTATCCAAAACCATTGGGAGGACATGTGCTAAAAATTTCCATGGGCTTCTAATACTTGGCTTTCTAACCTTGCCCAAGTAACTATCCACTCTGTGCTTATGCTTATCCGTCACTTGAAACTCACTCGAAACTATTGTAGCCCATAGGTCACTTGAACTTTGGATAATCTTCCATGCCCATTTTTGTTTAAGTGCCATGTTTCTTTGGCGAATGTTCCTAATTCCTAGGCCTCATTTTTCAATTGACACTTGAAGTTGTTGCATGCAACTAGTGGCTTTGAATTGTCCTCATCTCCATTTTTCCACATGAAATCGTTCATTTTTTTGTTCAATTTTTCCGGTGATCTCCACCAAAATCTTGAATTGAGATAGGACGTATGTTGGTAAGGTTGATAGCACTAATTTTATAAGGGTTAGTCTCCCTCCTTTTTAGAGAAAATTCCTTTTCCAACCATCTAATCTCTCTACCAAGGAGGAGAACACTGTGTCCTAAAATTCCTTTCTTGTTGGGATCCCACCTATTGATTATGTAATCAAAAGAATCATTTTAGAAGGAGATGGCTTAGGTTGATGCTTGAGTATTGTTTCCTTTTCCATTTCTTTAATGGTAACACATCCAAAAAGTTTAATGCTCATAGAGGTTGAGACAAGGTGACCAGCTGTTGGTTTTTGTTTTTGTTTTTTTTTTTTGTGTGTGTGTGTGTGTGTTTTTTTTTTAATTTTTTTTTTTTAAACTTTCGTGGTGGATGTTCTTTACGAAATGGTGCTCAAAGCCTATATGCCCTCTCTAGTTAAAGGTATCTTTGTTGGCAAATACAATTTCGAGGTTTCTCATCTTATTTGCAGATGTGGCATTGTTTCTGTGTAGTTCGTAATGATGACGAAGATAATGTTATGAATGCTCTTAGGCTACTTTATTGTTTCTATTTATTGATTGGTCTCAAAACATTATGAAGGGTCAACTGGTTGGCATTAACTATGATCAGTGTTGTTAATTAGTTTGTTGAACTGAATTGGTTTTTCTATTGGTTCTTAGCCTCTAATCTATCTAGGTTTGCCTTAAGGGATGAATTTGAGGTGCCATGAACGAAATTTTGACTTCGCCATAAACTTCGACCTTCGAAAATCAAAATTAAATCGAAGAGTTTGAAAAATTTGAGAATTTTTTTTTTTGTAAAAATTGTCCGATTCATAGGAGTTTAAAAAATTTAATGTAAATGTTAAAATATGCATAAATTCTGTTAAAAATGATGAAAATAAATATAAATTGATACATTTTACGTATAAAAACATAAATATAGTGGTTTCGAATATGTATGTTAACACTAATAATATTTAATGCCGATGACGCTTGTTAAGAATTTTATATTATTTACTTGTGAATTTTACGAATCTTACCACTTGAAATTTTCTACGTTTTCACGAATTTTATTGAAATCTTCAAAGTTTTGTCGAATTTTTGTAAACTTTCTTTTGCAATTAAACTCTAGTTCGGTAGCAAAAAAATCTGAAATAATTCGGCCAATTTTAGCGAAAATTGGCGAAGTTTTATTCCCTGATTCAGTGATTGCAAAAATCACTCATAGATTTGATGAGTGGAAGAACAGATCCCTTTTGCAAGGTGATCATCTTTTCTTGTTTCATCTATTGTTGACAATCCCTACATTTTCGTTGTATTCCATGTACTGGTTTTTGTCGCTCACTTGTTTGAAAGAAAGATCAAGGGACTTTTGTGATTGGGGGGTAGGTGAGTGCAGTGGGAGTCATCTTATTACTTGGAATGTAGTGAAAAACCCACAGGATAGGGGGCTTGGTTGTTGGTGACATATTGAAGATAATGCTGTTCTTTGTGCAAAATTGGTTTGCAGATTCTATAGATTAGTCTTATTGGGCCTAGGTTATTACTAGTGAGTTTGGCTATATTGAGCTGGGCCTAGGTTATTACTAGTGAGTTTGGCTATATTGAGCTAAGCGAGAGAATAATCCCTCCTATTCCTCCTTCTGTAGTCCATTGAAGTTTATCCTCTCCTTATTCCCTCAATATTCCAACATAGGGGATTGATCATGGATGTACATTTAGATTTTGGAAGGCACCTTTTTCCTTCACCTTATTCATGCTAATTGCCTAGGGGGACCTTTACAGTGTGAGTGTTTTCAATCCTATTCAACTCACAGTAGGACAAGCTGAATCTGTAGATATATTAACAATTTTGCCCCCTGCTCAGCTTACATCAGGTCATGATAACTTTGTGTGGGTTTTTCATTATTCTGGCAATTTCTCACTCATTTTTACAATTTCTAATTAATGACTCTTCTCTCCCTCCTTTTCCTTTAGCAAATTTAATTAGGAAAGCCCTCGTTCCTTTGAAAGTTGAATGGATAATGGCTTATAACAAGGTGATATTGTCCAAACACACCACGTGTTTATTGTTTTTAGGTCTCATTTTTGTTGCCTATGGGTGACTGAGGGAGAGATTCCCAAGATCATGTTCCAAAATGAGAGCATACTAAAATAAATGTTACTTATGGATTTTTTAAATAAGACTCCCAATACTCATGCTCCACCAGTAGAGCTCAAGTTCAAATATTGAGTGATTGAAATGTGAAAAGCCTTCTTATAGGAAAAATTCTCACCTTCTCCTTCTTCATAAACAATGCGAGACTAAAAATGGGATGCAATTGCAAAACTTCTATGAGAGAAATTTTCATTTCTATACACCTATGGACTAATGAATGATATGAGAGTAAAATGAGGTTTTAGCATATGAAAGAAAATTATTCAGTATGGATAACAAAAATAAAATAACAATTATTATATCATTTAGTTGTACTTATATAATTATACCGTATTGATATAAATTTTTGTGTATAAGTATGTTTTAAGGATTCAAGTTTAACACAATGAAAATACTATTTTTAACACATCACATCCAACTTTTATTATATTATGTGAATAATTTTAGCATATAGTGTTCCAAACTTTGATATATTATTATGATATAAGATAAACTCTTATTTTATAAGAAAAAAGTAATTTTAATTTACATTTTATACTCAACTTCAAATTATTTTATGACCACATTACAACTTTAAATACTAATGTAGACTACTATTTTGTAAGAATAAAGTTTTTTTGATATAAACGTTATACCCTATTTTGATTATTCTATGATCACATTATAGCTTGTGTCAAAATAATTTTGGTAGATTTATTTAATATTACATTGAATAAGAATTGGAATAGAAGAAAGAAAATTTCTACTCATTATAAGACTAGAAATTGCAACTATTTGAAGAGAGAAAGCGCTTGTGAAATTATAGAAATGGGAAATTGGGTTTATATAGGGGTATTTCCCATCTTTTTTCATTGAAGAAATGAGACTAAAAGTTGAGGGAAATCTATACTTTTCAATTTCTTAAAAGTTTGCTTATTGCGAGAAAGGAGAAGTTGAAAATAGTTTTAACCTTTAACAGTGCTTGGATAAAAAAGGTTGAAAAGTTGTCGTCTTATATAAATCCATTTGTTGTTTTTACTCTGCTCAACTTAAAAGAGAGTCTCACATTTTGACAAGAGGCTCTCAATGAAGAGGTTTAGTACGTAATTGTATTTAGAACTTTTTCCAAATCATATTATATCATGTGTTTCTTTTTTTTTTTTACTCTAAATTTTTTTTAAAAAAAGGTTCAAACTTGACCAACCCAGTCGGTCAGGTTGGTCATTCATAAAAGGGGAGGCCGGGGTGTATCCGGTTTATCCCGTTGCCATCTGACCCAATCAGGTCTCTTAGGCTAATGGGCTGAAACCTGACCTGACCTGACCCAATTACCCCTAGTTGGTGATAGAGTTTTCATAGTTGTATGAATGATATCAATGGGGCAATTCGAATGGATAAGAACAAAATATGAAGCTGTTGAACATTTTGTGAGCACAATTTTTGGGAATCACGAGTAAGAAAAGTTTGAGTTCTTTTCCTAATGCATGCTTAGTTTACTACTCAGAAGCTGATGAGCGTTCCTCATGAGCAATCCCAACATCAGCAGAAATTTCCTGATGAAACCTTTCACGATGTGTTTACATGCTTGGCTTCTTTGATTTTGCACTTTTAACCTGCTTTTGTTTCAAAGATGATATAAGCCTCTCATCAATTTTCTTTTCTTCTTGCAGTATCAGCAACCCCATATCCTATTCATGGCCACTCAAATTACCCCGCTTATCAGGTTTCTCCTTGCCCCCTTTTGCCTCTTTAGTTTTATGTGTTTGTATATGCAAGTTGTTTGGAATCCAAAAATTCAACAGGCTGTTAAACACCTGGAGTTCTGCTTGCAGAGTGTTAGCAGTAATGCTGGTTATGTTTACCCCCAAAGTGGACCATATCCATATCAGCCAGCTTATTACTAACTTGTCAATGTGCGTCAGTATTGTGCCTGTTGTTTTTGCTGCATCCAGCTATTAACGTATTGATGATGACTGTCATGAAATTGGGGTCATAGCTGAACTTGGTAATTCTTCCACAATGAGGGTGTTTCATACTTTGTTGTCAGTTGCCATGGATTGTTGGACGGAAGGGAAATTTAGATTTAAGCAGATACAAATGATGAAGGTTCACTTTTAAGCTTTTGTCTACCCAAAATGTGGAGGCTATCTGCTTTTAGATATGGATGAATGATTAACTAGAAGTCTCATTTTGTTTCTGTAAATCAAGAGCTATGGTATTTATTTCTTCTCTTTTCCCCTTTTTTGGGGTTAAACCTTGTTTTTCGGATTTTGTATTCACTTAATTAATAAATCTATTGGCTAATTTGCTAATCATTGTTGCTACTTTAGTAGTAATCTACCATTTTTTTTTACATTGTTCGTTTGCGTTTTGCTTATTTTTTTTATTTATTTGTCTACTTTGTGATTTTTGCATTTTTTGAAGGGTCAGTCTAAAAGATATATGCAAGCAAATGAACAAGGTCACCTTGACGTAGGGCAGTCTTGAGCCATGATTGAGAACCAACCAATACAAAGGGGAAATGATAAATTGAACTCGCTATGTCATAGGATTATCGTATTAGAACTTATTCTCATCTTCATGAGTGACCTCATAAACACGCTGATAATGTAGTACCAAAAAGCTATGCTTATGGCTTTTCTTCCTGTGTGTGTTCTGATGGTGATCTGCGATGATGATAAAAATGTATGATAACGTGGACTAATTACTAAGAAGCTGTCATGAAAATAAAATCAAGGCAGTGTTGTGAGCCATACTTTCTCCTTGTTGAGCCAGCTTGGCTTCACATTTGTGGTCATCCCACCCTATAGGAGCATGAACCGTTCGTGTGATGCACTTATCATCCTTCTTTGCACCCAATTCTGTCACAATAATATTCTAATGAGAAAGCTGGCTCCGAGATTATGTTCAAGAAAAGAAAAAAGAAATACCTTTTTCTAGAAAATTTAGTTTAGATTGCCTTACAGCTTTCATTAGAGAGATGTAGTTCCAGCTGAATTTGGTTGAACTATACTAGGCTGATTTTGCTGAAGCCTTGAGAATGATAAAGGCTGGTGTACCATCGTAAATGCTATCTGCACGCAGTTTCTTCGTAGGGAACTTTGAGAACAGGATGAAGTGTGCTCCTTTGGGTTACTCCCGTTCTTCCTCTGTTAAAATTCCATTTTCGCTGCCAGAGCTTGAATAGAATACAATGAATGGTTGAGAACCACACACACACACACACACACACACATATAAAGATATAAATAAATACTTCAGAGATTTGTGAATTAAGAGAAATTGAAGAGAGTGGTACCCTGGATGAACACTAGTGATGTCAGTTGTCAAGGAATAGTATACTAAGCATTTTCTGGCACTGTACACTGTTCTTCATGGTAAAATTATGAAACTTTTAGAGGGATAACCTTGAAACTCAGCCTGCTTTCACTGAGCCAAACGCTCGTTGGTATGAATCATATGCCTTCACGCTAACTTGATATTTAATTTTCAAGCAGATATATATATTTATTTTTAAATTAAAACTTATCTCAATTTTGTTTTTGTTTAAGCTTTTGTCATTACCATATATTGTAATACCTCCTTTTCTTTCTTGTTTTTCCTTTTTTATTTTTTGAAAACCATTTCTCTTTACTAGCACTTAAAAACCATCTTAATCGAGTTTTCCTTTGAATTAAAATTGCAATAGAGCTATATATACTAATGGGATGTATTCTAATGTCTAAAGTTGCTAAAAATGCATATAACACTCAAACTTGGATTCAAGGATTTGTGCATGGAATCTGTTGCTATTGATACTTATTTATACAAATCTTCCGTGGGAATTGAAGGGCTACACCTCATTAATTGAGAGGCACATTGAATGTTGTGATATAGTAGAGGGGAAGGCGACTTCACTATCAAATTTTCTTTTTCATTTGAACGTACTTGAAGAAATAACAAACCATGTCCAGCCTCTGATTATACAATTTAGAGCCAAATTATGTGACAAAAGCATCGAATTCATATAATTATGATATTCATAAATGATATCAAGACAGGTAGGTTAATATTAATGTCAATATAACACTCTTAAAAAATAATTTCTTTTCTTCGTATGAAAGTAATCTAAAATCTAAGAAATAATTAAACAAATTGGAATCACCAGATACCATATTGTACATTGCCTCTAAAAGATGAAAATCGTTGAAAAATGTTTTTACTTTGTATTTAGTGTATTTACTAGGAAGAACTTAGACAAATCAAAATAATCATATTAACTTGTATATTTGCTTTTTAAGCACGTTGAAATTTGAAAACATAGTAAAATTAATGAACACTTAAGTATGTATTAGTAGACTATAACAAGAACATAAAAATATTCATATACATAGTTTTTAGAAAGGTGGGAGGGGTGTTAGGGAAAAGGAAAAGGACCCAAAAAAAATTACATTGTATAAAAAATAAGGGAAATTCATGATAAATTTTGTAATAGTACGTGCAATTATGTATACATACTCTTATATTTTATATATTTCACAATTATGTTCATAACTATTATTTTCGTATATTTCACAACTACAAATGGATGACCATCAATATTTTATAATCCATAGGTTACAGTTTTTTAGTTTATACCTATTTATTCTCATATTTAGTTTTATTATAAAATCATTGTAACCTAAAGGTTTTGTACCTTTATAAAAAGTGGATGAAAGAATGGTCAATTACATAACAATTTTAAGAAGTCTTTCTCTCTTATGTTTTTTGTCTTCTTCTTGAGTTATTCAATTCTCTTTTAGAATTATTTCATCACACGTTATCAGCGTCATTTCACTTTTCCTTAACAATTTTGAAGATCAAAGATATTCATTCAAAAAGCCGAGCTCACAAAGAACAAATGTACACATAATTTAATTTTGAGATTAATTTATATTTTATTATTTAAATGGAACTTTTTTAAAATTATGCATGATATTTTATACATAATATTATTTATTATGAATTGTACATAATGTCATTGATTAAAAAGGTATAATCTGTAGTTACGTCTTGTATAATTTTTTATATTAAAAAATAAAAGTTAAAATATGACAAATAAATAACTTGTTTGATATTATTATCAATTTATTATGCTATATTCGTGATTTTTATAATATAATTAGTATTATAAGTTTGAG
Organism: Tinospora cordifolia; assembly: GCA_030144865.1. NCBI lineage: Eukaryota > Viridiplantae > Streptophyta > Magnoliopsida > Ranunculales > Menispermaceae > Tinospora > Tinospora cordifolia. The sequence goes on along the minus strand of JAJIYU010000051.1, from coordinate 13,886 downwards.
TTGATGGTAAACAAACCTTTTCATGAGTAAAGCTAAACATTGAAAATGAGATTGATCATCTTATTTTAAGAAATTAATTATTTAAAAAAAACTTTTTCTTGCTTCTTTTCTTAGAGGTTTTCGTATCAATTCATTCAAATAGTACATTTTAATTAAAAAAAGATGTGAATATATATATGTAACCGTATATTATTTGTTTTTAATATATATATATATATATACCAATTCACTAGAAAAATAGAGTTAAAAATATCTTAAATATATATTATTTAATAGTTATATTCTAACATTCTTTCATATATCTCATGATAGTAATATATCAGATTTTATGAAGTTAAAATTTGAGACACCCAATATTTTGAACAAAAATTATTTGTCATGAATTTTAGATGCTAAAACCTATCTTGATGTGATGGATCTTGAAGACATATTCAAAAAGAAAAATAATGAGTCATGAATTGTAAACCAATTATATTTCTTTATTATCATCTCCACGATGAATTGTAAACTAATTATCCCTCGGTAAAAGATCTACTTAAATAATTAGAAAAGTTCAAGGTAGTCATGGATTTTGTAGTGACAATTACAAAAATTCAAATCAGACAAGTGTTTTCCTCCAAATAATTAATGGAGAAAAATAACTTAGCTCAACTTTTAATAAAAATGTGTAATCAAAATTTTTTTTCTCAAAAATACAACTTATAACACAATAACATAACTTAAATCAAATATGAGGAAGTGTTTCAGCTTATAATTATGACATAGTATTATGAATACCTAAATATAACATGAAATTAATTAATATAATATGATTATATTTTATGCTAAGATTTATATTTTGTTTAATTTTTAAGATACAATTATATAATTATAAGTTTAAAATTTATATATGAATTTGAAATTAATGTTTTAAATAAATTAAAATAAACGCATTTAGATTTTGACAGTTATTTGAATGGGACAAATATTTTTAGTTTGCACTAGCTAAGAGTAATAATAATAAGATACGAAAACATGAATTAAGAAACCTTCATTTTTCCATGCCAATTATATTCTTTGGGTGTATTTATTAAAAGCGAATTTCACGCCACTCCAAAAAAAAAAAAAAAAAAAAAAAGCCATTTGTGCTTTTTTATTTTCTTCTCTTCAGGCGTGTTAGAAATCCGACACGTAACACAACCACCAGTCAACATATCTGTGATCAAAAGTTTCATCTGATCAACGGTGGAAATTGAGCCACGAGTGCGGAATTACACTTTCAGACATACCGTCGACGTGGATCGTTCCTAACCGCTACATCAAAATGGCCAAAACCTTCTCCCTTCTCCTTCGTCTTCAACCTCTCGCATAGCGCACATTACTGCGCACCCTGCGCTTGTTAGCATGGTCTACACTCAGAAACCCGTAAATTAAATCAACTGATCCTCTGTCACACACCTTTCCCTGCGCCTTCCTTCCTCCTCGTGTTTCTCTTCTGTTTTTGCAATGTCTTCGGCGTTAACGTCCGCGAGAGGATCGAGCCTGGTTCAGTCGGGAAGAATACGAGTTCTGAAGGAAGGATCGAAGGTTGTAGAAGGGGAGCGCGGGGCCGTGGTGTACTGGATGTTCAGAGATCAAAGGGTGAGAGACAACTGGGCGTTAATCCACGCCGTTGATCAGGCCAACAAGTGGAATGTTCCTGTCGCTGTTGCTTTCAATCTGTTTGATCAGTTTTTGGGCGCCAAAGCTCGGCAACTTGGGTTCATGTTGAGAGGATTGCAACAGCTTCAACGCAGTTTGACAGACAACTTTCAAATTCCATTTTTCTTGTTTCAGGTAAGGTCGGAAAATGCCTCTTATGTGTCCTTCGGATTCCTGTAAATGCCAGAAAATTTAGTTGCAAATGAGAAATTGAACTTGTGAACAATTGATTTTTTGAGCCTGCACGCCCAGTCGCTCACTAAGCCATTTACACGGGGTGGGACTACTAATCAGCACTGGCTTGGAGTCTTAAGTACTATACATATTCCATTTTTAACTTGTAATTTCTTCAATAACCCATCTACTCCAATCTTTTAATTCAAAGAAAATATTTTCAAAATATTCTATTTTAATCTTTTTATATTTTATTGTACTATTTGCTTTGGAATATATTTTTCATATATAATTTTTATTTCACATGTTTTTTAATTGAACTTTTTATGACTATAATTAAAAGAGAAAACACACACACACACAAAAAAAAAGAAAAAAAAAACTAGCGCCATCTTACCTGGTGAACAGTGCTATGCCACAGGTGAGCAACACTGTTCGCTACTATCTGGTTGGAGATGCTCTTATGGTAGCAACGGCCTCTCCGAATGAGGTTTGGGTAGTGATTGTTTCACAACGGAAGTACCTTTTGGTTTCAATGACAATGTAGCAGAACCTTTTGGTTTTAATGGGCAACGTACATAATCCTTTAAATTTTCGGTATTGACAATCTCGGATTGCCTTTCTTCTTGAATGAGCAAGACAATCACTTCGTTTTTGGGCATTTTCATCTGGGTGTCTTGACCTGAACTGATTGGGTTCTGTTCTGTTTTGATTGGCAAGGGGGAAGCAGTAGAAACAATTCCTAATTTTCTGAGAGAATGTGGAGCTTCCTTGCTGGTTATGGATTTCTCACCTTTAAGAGAAGTTCGAAAATGGAAGGAAGAAATCTGCAAACAAGTGGGCGATTCAGTGGCTGTGCACGAAGTTGATGCCCACAATGTCATACCCTTGTGGGTAGCATCGCAGAAGTTGGAATATAGTGCTAAAACACTACGGGGCAAAATTCATAAATTGCTTCCTGAGTATCTCATTGATTTTCCAAAACTTGAAGCTCCAAATGTGAGATGGATGGGAGGAGAACGTACAGTTATCAATTGGGAGGTCCTCATTGCTGATGTCTTAAGGTTTGGTGGAACTCAAGCTTCAGAGAAATGAGTTGCTTCTGTATAAATCTTAATGAATGTTTCTTTTGATATGTAAATTGCTCTTAACAGGAAAGGAGCTGAGGTTCCAGAACTTGCTTGGTGTGAGCCAGGTGAACTTGCTGCAATGGAAGTACTAATGGGAAGCAATAACGGGTTTTTATCTAGGAGATTGAAAACCTATTCCAGTGACAGGAACAACCCGTTGAAACCAAAAGGACTTTCGGGTCTTTCCCCTTACCTGCATTTTGGTCAGGTATCTGCACAAAGGTGCGCCTTGGAGGCTCGTAACTTTCGGAAGCTTCATCCTCAGGTTTGTCTTCACATTTATACTTAATTTTTGGTTATTTAATGTGTTCGTTCTTCATCCGTTCAGTGTATTTTTAGTTTCTGATTTGAACTAGTCGTCTATATGTGTATCAATCACATGAAGTCAGTTGATGTATTCTTGGAGGAGTTGATTGTGAGGAGAGAACTGGCAGATAACTTCTGCTTCTATCAGCCTCATTATGACTCATTACTTGGTGCATGGGAATGGGCTCGCAAGACTTTGATGGATCATGCTGGTGATAAGCGAGAACATGTTTACACGTGGGTGAAATCTCCTCTTTTCTTTGCATTAGGGTAGTAGAATAAAGACTGGAATTTGTTTCCCCGGACGTTGTCAAAACGACATTACCTAACATTTGTTATGATATTTGGAATTTACAGGAAGGAGCAACTGGAGAAAGCTAAAACTTCTGATCCTGTAAGCCAATGATGGTTAAGATTTATTTGCATTTTTCGTATGTGCCCAACCTACTGACCTTTGAATTTTTCAAGACAATTCTGCTTTGTTTTTGTATCATGTGTTAAAAATTTTCAGCTCTGGAATGCATCTCAATTGGAAATGGTCCATCAAGGGAAGATGCATGGTTTTATGAGGCAAGTCATTTCATTGCCAAGAAATTTACATCTCTGAACTTGATATAGATGATTAAGAAAGATAATGTATTCAATTTTACACTTGTCTCTTTAATGTATTCAATTCTATTGTAAGATTAGAAGTTTTTGCAGGATGTACTGGGCAAAGAAGATACTTGAATGGACAATTGGACCAGAAGAGGCTCTCTCGATAGCTATTTATCTAAATGACAAGGTACTCCAACAAGATCCAAAAGTTCATTGTATTGGAGCTGTGATTTTTCCTACATCAGCAATCAAACTTAACGAATCTTTGTTTGCAGTATGAACTAGATGGGAGGGATCCGAGTGGATATGTTGGTTGTATGTGGTCCATATGTGGTGTTCATGATCAGGTTTGCTGTCATCACTACCAACTTTCTTTCAAGCTCAAACAACACTTTTGTGTATTTGTTAGAAAGAAAAGGTAAAAAAGCTCATCTAGTCTTTTTCAAATGGGTTGCTCAGGGTTGGCGAGAGCGTCCTGTTTTTGGGAAGATACGATACATGAACTACGCCGGCTGCAAGAGGAAATTTGATGTTGATGGCTACATAGCTTATATTAAGAAGCTTGTTAGTGGAACCAATAAGAGAAAGGACGAGAGCCTGGCTAATGGGTCAGCCAAGGAACCTAGGAGGTCAGAACCAGGATCCTGATCTTGGCAGAACCACTTGTTTGCTTTGTTGAATAGCGTAACATTTGTGGTACAATAGGTCATTGAAAAGAGACCATGGAAACAAGTTATTTCATTCAATTCTAAACCTTTTTTCAGATGTTCCACAAGCACCTTGACACCAACTTTGATTCTGTAAAACACTTCAATGCTTTTTAACAAGCTTTAGGTGAACTTTATAATTGAACTGTTATAAGCAGACTAAGTTACTCAATGTTCACCCGAGCAGAGGCAGCTTCCATTAGTCCATTGCGTATCTGTTCACCAATGTCCCTGACGTGACCAGGTCCATGCGGTATGAAGACAGTGGTGTTCTTTGAAGAGTTCCCGAGGTCTTTGATTGTGTCAAAGTACTGAGTAATCATGATCAGGTCCATCACCTCCTTTGCTGAGGTACCCTCCACCTTATGAGAGAAGTTCAAAATGTTCTCCCTTAGACCATCAGTGATAGCTTGCCTTTGCCTGGCTACTCCAACACCACCAAGGTACTTGGACTCTGCTTCGGCTTCAGCCCTCTTCACCTGAAGTACCTTCTCTGCTTCACCTTTGTATACACTAGCAAGCTGTAGCCTCTGGGCTGCAACAATAAATTGTTTGTTTGAACTCAGCCAAAATAACTTAAAAAGAAATGACAATATGGATTGTGGCCAATCAACATTCTGTTATAATAATTATGACTTATTATGAGGCAACCGACCTTAATTGAAATGAACAATGGGTTAAATATGTGACTGAACAAGAAACCATATACAAGTTTCTTTTTCTTTTACTGAAAGATGATACATAATTAAATTATAAATTGTCTTCCATTAAAATGGTTGATTAGTGACAAATTTGAAAAATATGCCAAAAAGATCACATCTATGAAAACAAAAAAAAAAATTGTTTCTTAATTATCTCATTCATTTAGCCAAAAAAAAAAAATAATAAAAAAATAAACAAAGAGAAAAAGAAAAACACACCATTTACTTAAATTATTTCAGAAATGAGTCTCTGAAGAACTTTCCAGAAACTATAGTAGCCTTAAAAAGTAAACAGATGCAGGAAAGGGGAGAACTTGCACCTGCATTTATCTCATTCATTGCTTTGCGCACTGAGGCATCCGGGATAATGTCAACCATCAGTATATGCTCTATGCTGTATCCATAAGCTCCTATTACCTGGCCCACGTGCACAACATATTCAATATTGATTAATATACCATTTCAAATAGGTATCAAATGTGACAAAAAGAGGAAAGTCCATAAAGAGATTGTGATGAGTACTTCAATGGCTAGTGATTGATAAATATCTAATTGATAGTCCCATGACAAGAAGAGAATGCATTGAGTCAAGTGAAAGAAATTCAGAACAGTGAACATGCGGTTTGGGGAAAAAATGAAAAAGACATAAAACAAAAAAGATGGACCCTAAACAATCTAACATAGTAACATAATGAGAGCAGCACTCTCAACATATCACTAATACCGCCAACCAATCATTTCCCCATATCACTAGAAATCTGCATTTCATTGAATCGAAAAAGGAAGAATGTTTACAAATGATTTTTCCAAATCGTTGTTGACCGAAAAAAGAAAAAAAAAACAAAGAACATAAATCTTCGACATGACTTTTAGTCATTCCTTTTGTCATGGCCTTCTCAATGAAACCTTGAGAATGCTATAAAATGAGCTTCCTATTTTTCAAGAATGACCTAAGGTCTGCCTTACTACATCATATCTTCGATATGATTGTATTTATAGTAATCCTAAATTCACAAATAAACCATCTTTCATGGTATGATCCTAATTTGACAAAAGTTTTCGTACCATCTTATAGTTCCTTATTTAATGCTGCATTTTAGAAGTTTTAGTGCAATCTATGATTTGGTTTCTACGGATTATAAGTAATGGAACTCCCTAGTTATTGAGCAGAGACAACTCCGAGAATTCTCAATAAGTATCATTTACATTTGGTTTACTTATTTGGCTATGAGGTCGTCATCTTGAATGGCATATGTATGCTTGATTCTTGCTTGTTCTAATAAAAAGTTTGTGTGACATCATAAGTAGTCTGGCATGACTTATGCTATGGTGAATTATGGAACTGTTGATCAATTAGTCATCATAGTCAGAAGGAGAACCACAATGGACAGTTGAAGAGCATTACTGACAAGAAGGAAATCTATGTATTTGAAGAAAAAAAAATTGTCAGTAAATCAGGAATAGAAAAACAACATGATTACTTGAGAATATTCTCTTTTTTATAACTCATGTTCCTTCTTTTTTTGAGAATATATCTGCCAAGCTTCAAATGTATTACTGAAAAATGATGCAGATTTCAGATACTGTTAAAAAGGTGGAAAAGATTATAAAATTTAAATATAAAGTTCTTGGCATTTAGAAGTCGACAAAATAAAAATAAATATCACTTTTTCTAATAGGAAATCCATGGAGATTACACAACCTCTACATCATCCAAGATAATATAACCAAACTAAAAAATGGTACTTAGCCATTAAATTTCAAGTATAGGCCCCAAAAAACCATCCCTATTTGCAAAGACTGTGTTTCACTAAGAGTAGAGTTTGAATAGGATATATAATAAATCCACACTAATGAGCACAAGATTTTGAGAGAACGTGAAAACATGAGACAATTAGTGAAACTGGTGAGGTGAAAGACATGAAAAACAAAGGAAAACTCACTGAAAAAGCATCAATCTACCTTTTCAAGTTCTTCAAGTACAGCTTGAGCAACATCACTCTTCTGCTCGAATAGCTCATCTAGCGTCATTCTTGGAACATGAGCTCTCACAACTAATAGATAAAGAAGTAACATTTCTACAATTGAGTATTCAGAAAAAGGAAAATTTGAACTGGTTTATATAAGACAAGAAATTCACAAAAAATACCATCAAAGACATATGCCTGGATCTGCTCCTTGGGGTTTTGCAACTCATAGAATGCATCATCAGCATTTTCTTTGATTATTCGATATTGAATGGAACAAATCAGTTGTACAAAGACATTATCCTGTCCAACATAATTAAAATGATACCAAAACATATACTATTAGTTAAAACCCTAGCTGAAACATCAGCAAAAACACTCTCCTAACATAATATTTAAAAAACAAAATCTTTGATAAACACAGCACATATATAAAACCCCACCAGAATCACTGTAAACACAATAGAAACCAACAAATGAGCAATTCTTAGTTTCTCCACGCAAGAATAAGCAAAAGGAAGTGACCCTTTTCATTAATCTCTCATACTTCAGCCAAAAACTCAATTAGCAAGAAGATACATTTCAAATGTCAAACCACTTGCCCAAAATCTATAGCTTTCATATAAGGGCTTAACAATGCCTATTAAACTGTCATCAACACTCTCCCTCACGTATAGCCCCATGCAGCAAGTGACGAGTCAGAAACATGGAATGAAAATTCGTCGAATTTTGTTGAAATTCGACGAAATAATTCGGATTTTCTGGTTATCGAACCAGAGTTTAGTTGTAAAAAAAATCACAAAAATTCGACAAAACTTCAAAGACTTCGACGAAATTCGACAAAACTTTGAGGATTTCGACGAAATTCGTGAAAAAATTGAAGATTTCAGTGAAATTCGTGGAATACACAAATAAATAATATATAATTCTTAGCATATACAATAAATACTAAATCTTGTCAATGTTAAAAGACAAGTTCGAAACCATTATATTTATACTTTTATATTTAAAATATATTGATTTATATTTGTTTTCATCATTTGTAAAAGAATTTATGCATATTTTTGTATTTACGTAAAATTTTTTGAACTTCTCTAAGTCGACAATTTTTTACAAAACTTCTTTCGAATTTCTCGAACTCTTCGAATTAATTCTGATTTTTAAAAGTCGAAGTTTGAGGTGAAGTCGAATTTTCGTTCTTTGGTCTAAAGAGAGAGAAGAAAAAAGAGAAACATCAGTTATGTAAATTGAGAACTGCAAATGGCAATAGTGAGACTTGCACAAAATTCCTCTTATAAAATCTAATAATATGTTTAGACTAAAAAAAATTACAACTTTCAGACAAGGGCCCAAATGCATATGTAGTGAACAATAAAAACTGTGGCTATATATATATTATTTATACATGATATTATATCTTATATATATTATACATAAAACATAGATGCATTTTAGATATTGTCTGATCCTTTCATTTTTCTGCTTATTTAGCTACGTCCTTCTACGGGAAGGCTACACTTACTGCAAGTCTACACCATTAATAAATTTTCATGTAATAATATATATGGTCACACTCGATAGAAGGCTTTGTATAAGAATACAGCTGAGTATTCAATTAGTATTTGGTTGCCCTTGTTTTATCTTGCTCCATTCACATGAACACTCAAAATTAAAGCCTCACTCGTGTTTTTATTTTTTTTCTTGGTTATAGTCACCGCTAACATGATCTTATTGCCAAAAAACTACATATTTCTAGACATGTGAAGTTTTGAGAACAACGATTATTTACTTTTATTTCATCTTTGTCTCCACTCTATTTGTTGATTTCCCTATTTGTTGATGTAGGTGAAGCAAGCTCAACATACTCCTCTTTAACAAATGAAACTAATTCACCTACATCATTTGCTAAACTAACCATCACATCCATGTCTATTAAGCCTACCTCAATCCCTGAAGTTCATCACTCTAGCTAGGTAAGAAATATTCCATCTCATCTTAAAGACTATAATGATTTTTTGCTCTTGTCACCTTGTATGAGCTCGACCTACCCTCTATGGCAAAACAATATGACAAAAGAACTCCATGCAATGCAAGGTTATATTTGGGATTTAACTAATTTGCCTGCTGGAAAGTCTATGGTAGGAACTAGAAAGTAAGTGGGTCTTCAAAATTAAAACTCATGCTAATGAATCAATAGAACTTGTTGCTCAAGGTTTCACATAAAATATAATATTGACTATAATAAAACTTTTGCTCTAATTGCTTGTCTTACAACCTGTCGTTCTTTACTTGCCATTTCAGTTGTAAGACACAAAAGGATATTTCAAAAAAATGTTAAAAATACATTTCTTAATGAGGAATTAGTTGAGGAAGTATATTTATAACTTTCGCAATGTTTTGATCATCCACTAGAAAAAAGTTTGTTGTTTCTTAATGTTATATATGGTCTCAAGCAATCTCCTCGAACTTAGTTTTCCAAGTCTAATTCTGTACTCTCCTATATGTTGATGAAATGGAGGATTTGGGGTCAATCAACTATTTCTAAGGTCTTAAAGTTACATCTATGACCAATGGGTACTATCTTTCTCAAGCTAAGTATTCATTTGATCTATTATCTCATACTAACTTGATTGATAGTAAGGTTATTGATAGTTCTTTGGACACAAATGTGAAGCTATTGCAACTAATAGTGAGCTTTGCAAGATGTGATATTATATAGACAGTCAGTTGGTAGTCTTATCTAGCTTACTGTAACTCGACTTGATCTATCTTATGTAGTTATACTAGTGAGTCAGTTTATGCACATTTTAAGATCTTCTCACTATGCAGCTGTCTTACTACTCTTTTTTACACTGGTACCTTGCTCTATAACCTTCATTTTTCTCTGCTTGTTATTATTTAGAGCTTCAAGCGTTTTGCAATGAAAATCAAGCTAGTGATCCTATTATATGTCGTTGTATTGCAAGATATTGTTTCCTAATTGTGTCCTCACTAATTTTCTAAAAAGATCAAGAAATAAACCTTTGTTTCGCGTTGTAGTACCATGGCAAAATATCGACATTGTAGATATGACCTTGAGTTGCTATGGATTCGTTGGTTACTATATTACATGAGAGTTACTTTTTCTACTAATTTTGCTCTTTACTGCTATAACATAAGTGCTATACAAATTGCTCATAATGATGTTTTTCTATGAGCGCAACAAACACATAGAGATTAATTGTTACTTTGTTCGTTAACATATCAAATAGATTCATGTTGCCTCTATAGACCAACTTGTTAACATTTTCACTGAGGCACATCCACTTATATGTCATTAAAATTTAGTTAACAAACTCAAGATGCCTTCTTCTTTACAACCTTAAGTTTGAAGGGAATGTTACTATTTATATACATGATATCATATCTTATATATATCATATAAATCTTTATATTATATATATTTTTATATCACGCATATTTTCATGTTTAACAATTTTCAATTGCACACCTATTTACCATTTATTTCCTAGAACCTCGTGGGTATACATAAACTCATGCTCTCTCATTTAAATATATATAAAATTCATTATTAAAAAAAATCTTTAAATTTATTTACTTAACTTTTGAAGCTCAAGCCTGAAAATCCCACAAACTAAGAACAAACTCAAACTCAATATTTTTCTTTCTTCTAATGATGATGATGAACACTCATAAAATAAAGGGGAAAGTACCCACCTTGGTTTTGGTCTCGATGCGTACATCAAGAGAGCAGATCCTGGTGGAAAGGACACCTGCGAGCCATTCTCCACCGAAAGGATTGAAGAAATGGAGCCCTGGAGGCGCTAATTTCTCGAACCGACCCCATTTCTCTATCACTCCGACGCTGGCCTGGTCTATACAGCCACAAAACACACAGAAGGCATTTCCCATTTTGGGGTCCTTCGATCCTTGATCTTTTTCTTTGTCTCCCTCCTATTCTCCTAATCGATCATCAATAAGGAAGGAATTAATTAGAGAGATCTTGGGAGCTTGCAACTTGCGGCAAATTTACAATTAGAACACCGCGTCGCACCGTCCGTTTGAACTTTCGTAGTTTTGTTCTGCCAGCGATCAAGTTTATGAGCGGCGAAGATTAGAGATTTCAACTTTCACAATTTTCTTGTACACGTGGCATGGACTCAAGTTAGAATTTTTTTTTTATTTTTTATTTTTCTAAGAAAAGGTCCGGCTGGTTGATTCGATCAAACTGCGTTACTGTTTTGAGGAGACTTTGACTCGTTATTGTGATGGGAATATGCAGATGAATCCAAGAATAATAACATGAGATAATACTTACGGCATCAAGTAATTGCTTTTATTGGTCAAAGATAATTTGTTTTCACGTAAAAATCTCCATAAGAACAACTTTTATGAATAATACAAGCAGAGCATTTCTACACGTCAAAGATAAACAAAGAGCTTCGATAACTGCGATATGTATGGAATCAAATACTATCAACAACAATGAACTCGAGGTTAATGACAGATTAAAAACAAACAATAGTGGAGAAAGTTGACATCAAGAGGCTGGTGCCTTCGCGGTAAATCAAGGAAATGTATAACTGAAAAATAAAATAAAATAAGGTTAGGTTTGCTTGGTTAAAATTTTTTTGTAAAAAAATTTATTTTTTCATATTTGGTTAATAAAAATAGTGAAAAAAAAAATTAAAACATTTTATTAGCTTAAGAACTTTTTTCATCAAAATTTTTTCAGTTTAAAAGGTAAAAAAATTTTGTAAAAATAATCTTTTATACATTAATTCAAAAAATAATTATTTATAATTAAATTTTATTAAATTTTTTTATATCTAACTAAACAATCACGAGAAAAATTTTTAAACAATAATTTTTTTATATAATTTTGTTAAAAATATAATATTTTCTTAAAAAAATTTTTAGCAACTAAACATACCCTAAAATAAATAAAACCTTTGATCACTGTTGCTATGTAGCCATTAGCGGTGGAGCTTACTGATAAAAAGGAGAATAAAAGGCCTTGCTGGAGAACACCACAATATTATGAACCAAATATGCTTTGCTTAAGTGCTGACGCCCAAATGAAGAATTAGGCCGAGATCGCTTCTCAAAATCCCACAAAAATGACATAGTCATCACAATCGCATAGTTGGGGCATGCCAAATAGGCTCACTCTAGCTTTTCCTTCCGTTTTGGAATGCCAAAGTAATTAGCGTTCCAAATAGGGCCAAAGACTAATCTTGATATGTTTATATAATTCTCTTGGATAAAATATGATTATACTTTCAATTAACACAAAATTAATAAGAAATCCTTTGACTTTGTGGAAACATTTTAAAAAATCATTGAAACGTAAATATTTTAGCAATGGAAATCAAGATCTACCATATCTGTGTCTTTTAGGCTAGTGTCATGATTTTTCAGTATGGTTCAGGTTGGTCTCTTTGGAGACATCCATCAACAATCGTTCAGTTTGGTCAAGATAGGATTTTATCTTCAAAATTGATTATCTCTCTCCTCTTTCTCTCTTTAGGAAAAAAAAAAAAAAAGACTGAAACTTTTAGATGTATACATAGTAAAATTCAGATAATTCTTATCAACTAGGGGGCAGGTCAAGGCAATGCATAAGCTAGTCTCACTTAAACAGAACAAATCACCTCTAAGCAGCATTTCCGTCACAATACAGTATTGATTTTAATTCTTACAGAAACAATAACTGCATTGAAGAAGAGTAAAAGAAACCAGCAAAACAGGTCTGAATTCTTCCATCTGTATGCTAACAGTGGCAAAAAGCAGAAAATCAGTTCAATTTGTTAGTGCAAGGAACAGTCTATTTACTTCAATCATCAGGGGCAAAGTCTTCATCTGAGCCACTTTCGAGAAATGAGCCTAGTGATTTCTTCAACATATTGAAGCACTTGTCACCCTGTGTTCTCGTGAAGCAGCAGAAATTCTTGTTAATCTGCTGATGTGAAAAGGGAGGAAACAGCTTTAATACTAAGTCACAATCCACATATAAGTATTACCTGTTTTTTCTTTTTCAAAGAATCCTCTAATGCAGCAATTTTATCCATGCATGTCTTCTCTAACTCGGACAGCACTGTCTTTTCTCTCTTTCCTGAAGATCAAGTAGCTTTTCCACATTAAGGGATGGGGATAAGCATAAAAGTTTCTGCAGAATGGAAGAAAGTGAGATAGAGTTGTTCTCTTAACGCTGTTGTTCATATCGGATCAATAGCTTTTTCTTTTCATCTTCATATTTGGAGATTAAATCTGTACATGATAGCAGGAGAAAAAAAGAATATTGTAAGTCATGAGAAGCGTTTGATGAAGTCATTTCTATCAGGTTTTAGAAATTAGACATCATGTTTAGCTGAGTCATAGCAGCTGGGCCTAACCGGAAAGTTCATAATAATATCTTAGGTGGCCATGGGAAGGACCAAGTTGATCAGATCAGGTGAGGACAATGTTTGCTGATGACATTCAATGGAAAGTATAATTTTACTTCAAAGTGAAAATGATTACGCAGAATGGCATGAATGGAAAACGAGTGCACAAAAGCAATAAATGGTTCCATTTTCAAGAAGCAGTTATTGCTTCCATGAGCCTAAATTACTAAACTAATGT